>JBAJNP010000120.1:44466-139969 GCA_036877545.1 Yasuhikotakia modesta | reverse complement strand
AGATTGACAGATCGTGCAGGTGAAACTGTGTCTTGTGACAGCAAAGCAGGATATGGTTAATGCACGGGTTGGTGGCGTTAGATAGTTTTGTTGACATACCGAGTTCGTGTTTGAAGATTTTTGCTCGTGTTGATATAAAGGTCGCAAATGTCACAGGTCAGTTCTCAGGTGGGTGTGTTGTCTGTGTTTAATGTTTAAGTCTTTGAGCCCAGTGTTTTCATAGCACCATCTTATAGACAGACACACTTAAAAATCAGGCCAGTGTGCTATTATAGACACACACACACACACACACAGATTCCTGCATGTTTACTTGTGCAGCTTTTTAAATGTTTACGTGAGCTTTTTAAAACATAAGTAACACTTCAATTTTTGTAAAAGTGTGTGTGTGTGTGTGTGTTTAAGAGTGTGTGTGTGTTTAAGAGTGTGTGTGTGTTTAAGAGTGTGTGTGTGTGTGTAAGAGTGGGTATGTGTTTAAGAGTGTGTGTATGTTTGTGTATGAGTGTGTGTGTGTGTGAGAGAGAAAGCTTTTCCTAAACATTCAAATTAAAGAAACAGAACATGCAGAAATCAGTGTTTCAGCATTTTACAACACAATCTCACATACAGTACAGTAGTACAGTCTGTATTAGAGCAGTTCCACCATGTAAGGCACCATATGAGGGTTTTAGAGTTCATAATGTGATGAGCGCTGTTTGCTGTGTTAGCTGTGCTGAACACATGTTGTGTTTGGCACAGATTCTTCTGCTGTTTACAAGAGCGCCTCAGCGCCCTGCAGCTTTCCGCTCATCTGCCTTTACTGTGCTGTTGTGTGTCTGTGCTCATTCACTTCAACTGCAGTATTAAATGTCTTCCTCAAAATTCCCTAAGCTGCTTGCTTGTACGTACACACACACACACACACAGTTAGTTTTTGTGTATTCTGGCTTCTGCACTTAAAATGTAATGGCACATCTTAGAATCATTGCTTGCCCAGATTTAATGGTAACTCGTGTCAGTAAAAGCAACTGTGATGCAGACTGCCATTAATAATTAGTATGTATCATTATTGACCAAAATATCTGTGTCATATTTATTTACTGCATATTTATTTGATTGTTCAACTGGTTTCATTGGCTTTGCCTGGTAGGTTTGTGACAATTTGGTATCATTTGATGTGATTAAAGTGCCTAGTGTGAGTACCTGTCCCACCTGGGCTACAACAGTGTTCTTGGGTTTTTCGATCTCTGGTTATAATAACTGACATATTACAAGTGGCTGTCTCAATCTCGCTGTGGGTCTTGTCTTTCAGAAACGAAGTGTTACAAACACTAACAACACCCCCATCTCCCCAAAAGTTGCATAACCACGTGTCATGCTTGGGTTTTTTTGGGTTTTTTTGGATGTGGGTTTAGGCTTTGTGGAATATTTCAGTGTTTCACAAAAACAGTTCTGCACTTAAATTAAAATTTTAATGTTTTAGCTATGCTACTGAATTTTCATTTGAGAAATTCATCTACACTTGACAATGACAGTTTGCTAGTAGTTTTAAATGTCTTTCACAGTATTCACAAGATTCAGAAAAGAGTCGTTATTGTTACTGAGTTGATCTGAATCACTGTTCACTTTGCTTTACATGTGATCTTTAAATTCAGAGTGACACTGGATGAACACGTTCAGGTGTACAGAAAACAAACCGGTTGTGTCTGAAAAGAGTTTGGTGACAGGCCAGTAAATCCACTGAAACGCTGTTCAGTCCTGGTACATATTAGAATGTGTTTTTCTCCTCTGTAGTAATAATTACCAAACATTTTCTTGCATGTCATAACATGTTGAGCTAGTGTCGTTTGTCTCACTGAAATGTATTCCAGCTCTTTATGGCACAAGAAATATCTCTCTCCCACTCTCTTTTTTTCTCTCTCTCTCTAAAGGTTTTCATAAGCGAGTTCTTGGTGTTTGTAATTTGAAACATCTAATCAGATGGTTGTTCTTTAGTTGTGTTGGAGAATGTTCTCTCCTGGCTGTCCTGATGTTTATTTTCCTCAAACAGGACTTTCAGGTTTGGCAGAGTGGCTTACTGTTCCACACACACCTGTCTGTACCTCCTTAAATCTGAGTGTCAACATCAACACGTATGTTCTGCATTAACAAACATTGACCCATCAGGATTTTTGTGTGCTAGGGTTGGTGTATTACCACAGGGCTGAGTATTAAAAATGCCTACAAAACTATAAATCTACAGTTTTGTTTTCCAAGTAAGGCAGGTGGTGATTGTCCTTGTTTATTTGTTGAGGTCAGTACAAAGGAGTTGTAAACGTGTCACTTTCTTCATTACAGGATGCTACCGTAATCTTACTGTAAGTTTTAAATCTGAGGCGACACATTGAACTCTTCTTCACTGGCTTCACGCTAACCGAATGTGACACAGACGGACTCTAAGCAGCTCAAAGGCTGTGAGATAATGATCCTAAAGTCTCTGCTGAGACGCCTGAAAAAGAGACAAGAGTTCTGGAGCTCTGAAACACCGTCCTGATTTCTTGTGTGCATACAACCCCAAGTTTAATTTTTCTTATTTTGTTTTTTTCTTATAAGATCAGTGCTATAGTTTCCTATAGCACTGATTGATTGTTTTATTTAATTTACTTACACTTTCTATGTTGTGACAATCATATAATGGGGTTGATTTTCATAGATGCTGTTTTCTTGCTGTAAAGGTCAAACAGAACCGGGTCTGGGTCATCCGTCACTCAACATGAGTAGATTAGGAACCGGACCTGTTTAATAGTCAGGTGACTCAGTTCCTGTCAAACTCCTCTATATAGTTTCTGTACTTTAAAAACGTCCAGGAATGACTGTGGAAATCTTTACCATCCCCAGCTAACAATATTAGGTTGTAAGAACGTGTCCCAAACGTTTCTAAGTAACAAAGACATTTAGGTTTTTTTTAATGTTCATGGAACTTTATAAACGTCCATTTTTTAGACTTGTATTAACTTAATTGTTGTTAAAGGAACGTATTTTAATGTTTTTTTTCTGTTACGTTCCTCAAACAGCTTAGGAATAACCATTTTAATGAGAAACATAATGCTAAAAAAGATCAAATCTTTGAGAGAACTTCAGGAGAACGTTAGCCAACTTCTGAGACCATTTCCCGCTCTAATGTTACCGTGAGAAGTGTGTCATCCACATGTCACTGGGTTTGGTGTCTGTTCTGTTGACAACCCCCATCTCACAGAGGTCGTGTGTCGTATTGCAACTTGAAACAGGATTCAGTGGAGCTGGCGCGTGAGTCTTTGCCACCAAACACTGCTGGACGATTAGTATTTTTCCATGTATAAAGTCACACAAACATTGAATCTTATTACTGTAAACTCTTGGGAGTTGGGGGTTATAATTTTGCATGTAATGACTTTGCACTAATCTTGCTGAAAGTAATTAAGATTTTCAAATTTAGGTTTATTGTTTTGCAGTATATTTAGTATTTTTAGTTTTTATATTTAGTATATTTAGTTTTTTTAGTATTTTTTTAGTATATTTACTATATTATTTATTTATATTTTTTAGTATAAATAAATATTATTTTTGACATTAGCTGACATGAATTAACAATTAAAAATACTCTTTTTTATGTTAGTGTTAAATTCACTAATACATTTTATTTTAAATCCAAAGTTGTGTCTGTTAACATTAGTTAATTATTTAGCAATGAACAAACTACGAACAATTGTATTACATTAACAGATGATTAAATGCTGTTAGAAGTTGTTCATTGTGCGTTGGCTAATCTATTAACTAATGTTAACAAATACAGTAAGACCTTATTGTAAAGCATAACCAAAATCTCTCCTGGGAAGGTTAGAGGATCTTAGGAACATGAAAGGTAGTTTTGGTTTCCTGTGTTGATATATTTCCTGTTCCAAGACAGGACGACTTTATTAAAAGTAGCCAACAGCGTTTATTTACGCTATGACTATAAATCACAATCTGCTACTGTACTGTTATTTTTAAATGTGTATATTTGCTAAACTACAATCAACAGATTGATTGACATTAACAGACATAATAAATATTCATAAGTATTTAGTTGTTTATCACAGGGGCAAACAGTGTTGGGTTTGTAGCTTTACTCACTGTGTTGCTGTATATTTTAATCTGCTCTATTAATAAACCTGAAGGCAGAAGTTGTCATTGATTCAATAAGCTTGTCCTTGGCCTTCATAGACTCTATCCTGAAGCTAATAGCTAATCCAGTGTGCTAGGGGTGTGACAATAGTATTCAAGACCAGCCCAAAAGAACTGGACCCTATACTATCATAGTATATTATATTATACACCAGGGTCTAAAATTCATGGTGTGAGTGTTTATTGTATTGAATGTTTATAGAACAAACCACAGCTCTCTGTCCATGCATGTGTACAGAAATCTGCATATATATCAATTAGTCGATTAGTCACACGTTTATAATATTAGTTTTATGCCATAAATATGTGCTGTGGAGGGTAATATTAGATAATGGTTTGCATTTCAGAGATGAGAGAGAATGTTGTATGTTAAATTGCTAACTTTGTTTTGCATTACGGAGAAATACTAAACCAATAATAACAAACAGTTAATATATAAAATAGGCGCTTTGAATTAATTGAGAAGATGCACTGATACTGTGGATGTGGAAGTGATGCAGTATGGGTGCTTCCCAGCAGATCTGGGAAGCTTAGCATAGCATAGCCGCCATGTCCACACTTTCCCACTTTGATAAACTTGCATGTGCTCCTAATAATAGTGCATGTTTATGTAATGTAAGTGGCTTTATAAAGTGGCTATAATGTTACACTACTATACACATTTTAAATAATAAGTGCTGTTTGAGCTCGATTAATTTTAAACAAACATTTGCATGCAGTCACGTTTTTGGTTACCTTCTATCTTCTTAAAGTGAACACTTTTGATGTTCTTTGATTTAGAATTAAAGTTTCTTCAACTGTTTTATTATTGACTAAGATCAGTTGACTGTTTGGGGGTAGTCCTACTTTAAACTGGTTGAAATGCTAACTAGGATGGCATATTTCTGCAAGTATATTCCAAAGACTTTAAATATAAAGCAATGTGATTGAAAAACACTGTGCTGGGAATCAAGTGTGTACAGTATAATAATGTATAGTTTGAGATAAGACTATGGTTGCTGTAAAACTGTGAAAAAACTGTACAAAAACATTGAAGTGACTTAATCACTAATGCATTTTGCAAACCACCACTGAATTTTTAAAGGCATTTTTGCATTTCTTATACTATAGTGTTCCTACAGCTCAACTGGTAGAGCAATGCATTAGCAGCGCAAAGGTTGTGGGTTCAATTCCACAAGTACTGATTTAAAAAAATGTTTAACTTGAATTTGCTGTAAGTTGCTTTGGACAAATGCGTCTGCCAAACGAATAAATGTAAGTGTAATTGCTTCAGATCAGTTGAATAATAAAACATTGACAGACAATCAAAATATCTGAATTTAAAGAACTCGCTAATTTTTAGGCAAAGGTCAAGCTTAAACGTAACATTATTTTATTGATCATGGTGTGAACAGGCCTTTAGGGTTAGAATTTAGAACTGGATTGGACACTGAACTGATATAACAGGACTGTACATTCTATATTGCAGAACTGTTCCACTCCATAAATACTGTGTGCCTTCACTTGAGTTCTGCAGCTGCCAGGCTGCATTGGAAAAGCCCTGGCGTACTGCCCAGGGTCTGTGACCACGGGTCGTCCTCTCTCTGTATCCCTGCAGTGATCTGTCTCGAGGACTGCATGCCTGCCGCAAGCCAAGTGTGAGGGGAACAGCGCGTCCCGGCCGGGCGACGCAGCGGAGTGTTGTTTACATGTGTCGCAGTTGATTTAATAAGTTTTCATCGCTTGTAACTGTGCACGTTTAACAAGCTCACATTACACGCCAGACTTGTTTGTTGTTGTAGCATATGATGGTGGAAAGGTGAAGTATTTATTCACCTGCGTCTGATTGGCCGTTTGACTTTGAGTACATTTTGGTGATTGGTGGCCAGTCAGTGTGTGTTATTTGAGAGTATATAGAAAATTAAAGCTAGGGTATGCAATGTCAGAGATGCTAGCACTAGCAAGCTAGCTTTGAAAGCATAAGTTTCAACTCTTCATTCACAATGCTCTCAAAAGCCACAGCTCCTCCAACACATGAATGCTTACAGAGTTTGACAGACAAGTAGAACATCCTGTCTTTACATTCAGACTAATTGCAATGATTGGATGAACATTTTATGGTCCCACCCCGTCCATAGAAGATGTATTCACTGTATTTATATGTATATATGGGGCACGTCACTTAGTGAAGAGACTCATACCTGTTCTTTACATGTAAAAAGTGGCATTTCATATCTTTGCAATCCCTGCAAAACATCAGTTGCTGTTTTTGTCAGGGCACATGGAAAATGTTGCTCCAGCATCTTTAGAGAAGTCACAGTTTGTGCAGTAGAGTTATGAAACACTCAGCTGTGTCTGAGCCATTTAAAACACCAACCTCATCCATTTAAACTGGGTGAAAGACACTTTTCTAACGGAGAGTGACGTCTGAAATATTGTGTGGCACTTTAACTAGCAGCTACTTTGACAGTCAGTTAATCTGTTTGGCAGTTCATCAGTTAGCTAACTGAATTAATTTTATTTTCGTTAAAAGACTGTTCACCAATGATCTCTGTCTTGCAATGGGCCAATGAAAGTATATATTAGACATTAGATAATAAGTATATAACAGAAAGTATTACTAAATGACTAAACTGTTATTTTGTTGGATTTGTTTATTATCTGATTGGCCACATTGTGTTTATGTAAAGAAAAAGAGAGTCTATAACTCATATTTGTCTATAAACAGAAAGTAAAAGGAACAGTCAGGACTAGGAAAGGGTCTGAGATACAATATCACCACTTTACTTGAAGCACATTGTAGAGAAAGGCCCATTGAAGGTAATGTGATGCCGTACAACAGAGTCTCTGCAAACAAATGGTGTTTATGTCACAAGTTTCCATAGAAGGAGGTTAAGGAGTTTGGCACCAGAGTGAAGGCAGTATTAGTGAAGGTCCAGTTCACAAGTGTAATGAAGACTGTATCTGGATTACATGTGACCGTGTCTTAAGACACCTTCATGATAGTGAAAACACCCATCAGTCTGTTTAGTGACTTGTTTTGCTTTTTCATTCTGTCTGTCTGTCTTTCTTTTGTCTGTCTGTCTGTCTGTCTGCTTGACATCAGTAAAGTGTGTTTTATACCTGTTGTGTGGTTGATGTCTTTTAAACTCAGTTTTTCCTAACAAACCTTAATCATAAATTGCACTGATACTTCACTGATACTGTTACACTATGTGCCACAACTTGCTCTGACATACTGACTCACCTCAAATATAATATGATGAGTGACACAGACGGTGCTGTTTGTCACTAACCTATATTTAAACATCTAAATAAAACTATTTAAATGCAAAATGCATTTTAAAGGGTTAGATTTTTTTTTTCTGTTGGCATAATTGTGTGTCAGAAAGTTAACTTTGGACTGTTTGTACCATCCCAAAAACAAGAACATTTTTAGTGCCCTGCGATTGCTCAAAATCTCCGAAACATTAGTGGTATTGAAGACTTTTGAAGATGTTTTGAATGATAATATACTAGTATTTTCTAAGTACTTTGGACTTCTATGTAAATATATATATAAATATGTGTAATATTTCATATAATTACCTGATAGCATCCTTGTTCCCTAGTGCTCAGCTCTTTGTTTCCTCTGTGTGATGATGTCACAGTTAAAGTCATGTGATCTTTTAGCCCCCAGATGAACTGTTTACACTCCCATTGTGTAATAATAGATCAGTGTGGCGTGTGCTTGTGAAACCTTGCGTGACCTCAATATAGACCTACAGTGACACGCATTCAAAAGCTACAAAGATCGGCATTTGTCTTCTGAGGGTATACAGATTCTCTAATGCTCTCGGCTCTCCTTGATTCGCTGTCTTTGTGTCACACAGATGTAGTGCAGACATTAGATAAGCTTATTTTGGGGAGACACAACCATATTTATTGCTGGTAAAGATAAGATGAGGAGACTAGCCAGACAACACAAACCTTTTAGTTGGGCTACTATCTGAAAAGCTGTTATTTGTTAGGATTTTAATTAATGGGGAGTTGCTGAGTTTAAATGCTGGTTAGAGAAACTATTGTAACTGTATTGTATTGTAACTGTTGTAAATATATTGTAACTTCAAATACATTGATGCAGGAAATTTCATTATGTGCATAATAATGAATGATTAACTATTGATTACCCAATGGACACATTACAGAGGTGGTTTCGGAGTAAGAATGTAGAGTCTGTTCAATTTTTGGCCATTGCTTTTCAGTAACTGTGAATCACCTATTTTGTGTTTTTAGGTATCTGTTGATGTTCACAAATGCTTTATAACGCCTCAAAAGTATATTTGCTCCCTCACTCTCATGTCGAACCTGTGCTTTTCTTCATGTGGTTCTTTGCCTTGGTTTCCAGGCCGATGTTTAAACTGCACCCTGTTCCTGTCCGCCAACATGGTAGACATGGAGAACCACTACAGTCCCCCCTCGGCATTGGACGATGCCGTGCTGGACAGCCCCTTGTGCAGGGACTTTATTGGTGGAATGGAAGACCTTCAAGATATCTCGCAGTCCATCGATGAGGATGCTCTCAGCAGCCTCGAGATGATGGAGAACCAGTCGTCAGGTCTGGGTTCCGGTTCAGAGAGTTCATCCGCTATAGGTACAAAACCGCATGCCTGGAACGCTTCAAATATGCTGACTTTTGAGGAAAAACAAGTTACCTATCATATTACAAGAACCAGTTGCACAAAAATGTAGAACCCACTTGAGGCGTTTGAGACCCGTCCTGACAAAATAAGTCACAATGAGCAAATTATGAACAATGTGTTTATTTTCACATTCTCCATTAAACAAACTTTAAAATGATGTATGATTTGGAATGATTTGTTGGAATCTGTAAAAAAGAATGAGCTTCCAGTTGTTGAGAGAAGAGCAAAAAATGCCCAAAACGTTCAAAATAAAGATTGTTAAAGATAAAGAATTTTAGATGGTTAACTGCTGTTTCAACCTTTGAGGTGAAAGAGTTTGGTTTCAAAGTCTTAAATTGGTGTTTTCGCATGTAATTGTGAAACAAGACGCAGGAGTGCAAAATTATAAGAAAACTTGACAAACAGTGAATCCTGGAAAAGTTTCTGAGTCAACAGATGGTTTTCTGGAAAACTTGATTTCTTGTAAATGTTTATGATAAACAGATATTAGGAAGCAGAGTTTCAGACTGTTCTAAAAAACTATTATGATTTGATATTTGTGTATTTGTCTTTTTGGTTTAAAAGATTTCAGTTTCTGGGTTTGTTTGTAGATGCACTGACCCCAGCGTCAAGCCCGTCCTCAGGTGTGTACGGCGCCCCCTCTGGATCGGATGAATTCACCTCCACCTCTCTGAACCTAGAGTGCCGTGTGTGCTCTGATCGGGCGTCAGGATATCATTATGGAGTTCATGCTTGTGAGGGATGTAAGGTGAGAACCAGAGATAAGTTTCCCAAAACTGTAAGCTAACTTTAGAAAACAGTTCACCCAAAAATTAGGATTGGCCTATAAATCAAATCCATTCATTTTAAAATGTTTTCATGAGTTAATAAATGTCTTCTGAAGTAAAGATGTTTATGAAAAAAAAAATTAATCCTTTGAGCTTATTAAGCGATGGGCTAATTTTTATTTTTGGGTAAACTGTTCTTTTAAGTTGCACAACTAAGGGCCCTTACAGATCATTATTTCCCTGAAGTCTGCTTACAATATTAGTCAAGGGTTTCTTATAGTGATACTTTAGTTCATCATGACCGTGTTCCAGCCTCTTTTCACTTTCTGATAAACAAGAGAAATAAACTAAAAGATTGATCTTGTGTCTCTTTAAACCTCAGAATCTCAATGCATTTTGTAACTGTAACTTATGTCGCCCACTTTGTAATAAGTGTTAAAGATTCAGTAAACAATTAGGTGCTGTGTAGATACAATTCATAGTAGTAATTTCTTTAAAAGACAGATTTATAAGACGGAAGCTCTCATATGGTACAAGCTTTGCAGAGTATCACTCCTTCACACACACACACACACACACACACACACACACACACACACACACACAAACACACACTGGCCCCAGGCCTAATAGAGCCACAGGACACATTCCTCATTGGCTCTGAGCAGAACAGCGTCTCAGTCACTGAGGTCATTGAGAACTTGTGTCCATGTTTTTCCCTCATATCTCTGTGTAAAGGAACAGTGGGGCAGACATCTGCTCACTGGACATCTTAGTCATAATATTACTGTCAGACAGCCCAGAAAAACAGCACAAAGTTCTTGCCACAGAATGTCAAAAAGTCGGTACACACCTAAATCTGAGATCTGTTAGATATGTGAATGTGTGTAGTTTGTAATATTTGAAGTGATTATTTTTCAGGTAGTATTTAGAGATTGATTGATATAATACAGAATGTTTTAAAGTTTAAAAACACCAGTAAACGCCAGGTAAACAGAACTGAGCTCACATTCCACATGCTGTTTTGTTGTTCATTTGTTACCCGACTAACAGTCGGCCTGTAAACCCCAGCCCTGACCCTGGTGTTAAAATGTGGATGGTTGGCATGTTCTCGCCCTGTCTGGGCGTAAATAATGTGATGGGGTCACGGCTGCAGAAGTCGGTTGACCTCAGAGGGGTTAAATTAAGGTCATGTGTTTTTAAGTTTAACTCAACTCATATTCAAGTCAGGCAATACATCGCATTAGTATAATGTCTTGGTCTAGATGCATTAATTAGTGCATTAACAGGCCCCATTGTTTGAAGTGTGAAAACTGTCATAAGCACAGACAGTTCTCAGTAGTCACATGACTAGAGTGAGTCTTCAAAAGGCCGTTTCTGTCCTCGGCTCAACCTCTCTTCGTCCTCATCTCTCCATCTTCCTTTCAACACTCTAGGAGTGTTTCTGGGGATAAAATGGCTCAATACAAGTGAAGCAACAAGGGCTTATTTTTACAACTCCCTCCTTTCCTGTCAGTCCTTCTTTCAAGTCTTTGCATCACTAGTTATAAGTCGCCTGTCTTCATCGCTGGGCCCAATTGTGCAAGCCGTCTCATTTCATACTTTTTAAGCCCCCTGGACCCCACTGATATTTCCAGGAGTGTAAAGTAACACTGTACATCTCAAACTGTAATATCAAGACAAGTTATTTACTTCAAAAGGACGTTATGATGTAGTGTAGCTGTGCTAGCTGTTGCGCTAAAGGTGGTAGCTGTTGGAGGTTTTGTGTCCCAAATGCAGTGCAGGTTAAGGAATAAGAACTTGGGATGGAGATCACAGTTGCCTGGCAACATCTCAGCTTGTCACATTAATGTAGAATTCAGACTGTTGTACTTTACAGTCAGAGTTGTCAATTTATACTTTATCATAATTTTCCCTTCACTATTTAAAGTGGTTTGAACTTGTTATGAATAAAAAGATCACGACTAATACATTTAGAATTTATTAAATAAACAGGTATAAGCATAAACCATGTTTAGAACTTACTGTTTTGTTGAATTTCCAGCAAACATTGTTCTTTAATGATTTATATAACAGCATTATGGTGTAAAATGAGATAACGCAGTGATAGGATGATATAAGGTTTTGCTGGTACCCTGTAGTTCTAATATTAGGCACGTGTTCCTCCCGGTTCTATTTTGAATGCTTGTCACCGTGCCTGCAAGCAGAAAGCGTGTTTCCAAGAGAGGAAACCCCATTGCTTCCAAGGACATGTGAGGACAAACACAACGTATGAATGTGCTGCCAAAACATTCAAAGTCGTGTCTGGTTTGCATTGTGTACATAAATTTCTGGCCTGTTTAATACGAACTAAAGATAGCAAAACTGTCTATAAAGAGGCAAAGATAGAACTGATATTTACAGCGAGTTATCATCTTACGCTGAACCGTGTTTGGCTGCTTGTATGAACGTGTTGTCGTTGGTTGTCATTGGTTGACGTACAGTGACCTCACTTCCTTTTTTCGTCTGTGGCAGGGATTCTTCCGCAGGACCATTCGCCTTAAGCTGGAGTACGATAAGTGTGAGCGTCGCTGTAAGATCCTGAAGAAGAACCGAAACAAGTGCCAATACTGTCGTTTTCAGAAGTGCCTGTCTGTGGGCATGTCCCACAATGGTGAGTGACTCAGATTGATGCCAAGCACCAAATTACATTTCAAACATTTATTCATTTGAAGTAAATTCAAAGTATACATCAGTACTATTCAAGTCTTTATCAGTACCTGTGTTCCCTGGGCTTGAACCCACAACCCCCTGCGCTGCTAACGCAACGCTCTACCAGTTGAGCTACAGGAACACCTGGAGTTTCTTATTTTTGTCTTTAGACCCTGCAAAACCCTGCAAGATTTTCTGCTGAAATGAACCCGTTTTAGGGCCTGAAATACAAATTCTGTCATTGTACATTAACGCTTTACAACAAGGTTCCATTTGTTTAGATTAGTTAGTTACCTTAGTTAACATGAACTAACAATAAATACTGTTAATGTTAATGCATTACATTAATTAACAGCATTAAGAATAGAATCCTCAATTATTCATCATTCATTTGAGCATTCACACATATCTAAAAATGTGTTAGTTAACATTAGTTAATACACAATGGACTAGCATGAACAAACACTGAACAATTGTATTTAAACTAACAAACGGTAACTACTTATCCTACTACAGTAACTATTAACCTTACCAACAGTAAGATTAATAATTGCTGTTAAAAATATCTTGCTTATTGTTAGCATACAGTAACTAATGCTAACAAATGGAATCTTATTGTAAAATATTACTGTACTTATTTTACGCTCTGTGGAAAAAAAAAGTCACACATGAGAGTCAGTCATTCTTAAGCTGAACATTCTGGCTAATCTTTGACTAAACTAGCTAACAGAAGAAGGTTTGGGTGTCTTTGTCCTTCAGATGAAATGACCCCTTGTGAAGACCCAGCCATAGTTTTCATTTCGTTGCAGCATTCTGGCTCAGTCTCTATGTGTGCTGAAGCGGCTGTATGTTCACAGTGTGTAATTCAAACCGTATATGAGGATGACCCTCATGTGGAGGTATATGGAGAGGCATGTTCACCCTAACCCTGTTCCTCAGAGCCACATGGGTTAAGACTAAATTTAGCAGGTCAGGGAGGGGTTCGGTCATGTCACAGATGCGTGTCAGGGCTGTATAGATTAAAACACGCTGGGCTTGTTATGCATGAATGAGGTGTTTTGGTTAATTTGTTAAAATAACAGATTTTAGTCAGACATCTGTCAAGTTTGTAAAACACAAACACCATGAACATTTCAGACAATAATCTGTAGGTCTTAGAAGTTAAAAATAACAACAGGACAAGTAAATAATAACTGTTTTCTATTTTGGGTGATCTAAACATATTTTATTCACCACAAAAGCTTTTAAAAAAATTCTTTCTATTTAAATGTCTTTTTAAAACTTTCTCTCTTAGATTTGCTCCTCACTGTGAAAATGAAAACCTTGTTGGTTTCTTTCTGCAGTCCTTATCCTGTTATCTCCAGGCTTAAAGTGTTAAACCTAATCTCTGAGCCACACGTAACTAGAGACTTCAGTTCTCACTTAGGGTGTGTTAATGTGATCACACATCTTACTTGACTGTGGCTTTCAGGCTACAAACATGACAATAAACATTTATTTAAAGTGTAACACTATGTGTGTGAAGAACAGACAGTAAGTTATTAAAAAGATTCAGTTTCAGATTCAGATTCAGTAAAGCTGCTTTGTGGAAATCACTGTAGAAGGGATTTTGAATTGAATGAAGAGATTTTTTCGAAGCGTCTTTGCCAAAAGCACAGATGTCAACACAGCTCCCACAACACAAGCATCACATTATTCTTCACAAATGTACAGATCTACTTTCTGTTGTAATCCTTCCAAAACGTTCAGTGAACGTTTACGTCCACTGATGCTCTCCGTGTCAAACCCTCCATGAAATTTCAGTTGAGCATTGTCCAGTTTGAAAACCATCTTTCTCAATTCCTCAGGGTGAGTTTCTAAGGCACCAGACAACATGAGCTGACAGAATTTGTAAATAGTGGCCTTGGATTTCAGCAGATATTACTCAGCCTTCATCAGCTGCACATGTGGCTATTTTGCAATTTTACACGTTTTTCACGTGCACACAATGAACAATAGAAATTATTAACAGAAAGACACTTAATGTGAAGTTAAGTTCATGTTTTTCCCACTCTCTGGAGACACTTCAGTGTAGGATTCAGTTGAGATGTTAGCTGAGGTTCTTCTGTGTGTCTTTTCACCAGCCATCCGCTTCGGCCGGATGCCACAGTCGGAGAAGCTAAGGTTAAAGGCAGAGATCCTGACTGGAGAACGGGAAGTGGAGGACCCTCAACTAGCCGACCAGAAGACTCTAGCCAAGCAGATTTACGAGGCGTACCTGAAGAACTTTAACATGAACAAATCCAAAGCACGGACCATCCTGACAGGGAAGGCGAGTACACCGGTAAGAACATCAACCATGTGTGTTCAACCATTTATTAAAGGCAGTAGTTTTGGGATACTCAAATGCTTGTTCTTGTATCATATAGTCAGCTGTTAGCTGTTAGCTGTAGCAAGCTAATCATTAGTTACCTTGGAGCCAATATATCACATAAATTTCGGTGTGGTGCTTTTTAACAGTAGGCAAACGCCCAAAGCACCCTAGCAACCACATAGCAACAACCTAACAACCACCCACAACAGGTCAGTCTAAGAAAAAATGAGTCCCTTCAGCCACAGAACTGGCTGTTGGGTGTGAATGCTTGTCAGTAATGGTTCCATCTCAACACATTTTCCCATCATGCATGTGGTTCAGTTTACTTTACTTCAGTCGTTGATTTCCGCCCACCAGCAGCCATCTCCAGTCTGATCTCCAGGACATTAGCAGCTGTTGAGACTCAGAACAGCTGAGTTAAGAGTTGTTTTATCCCTCTCTCTTGCCCTTCTCTGTGAACGAGTGTTTGAGGGCATTAGGATGACCTCTCTAATGGAGATGGGCTGTTTTTGCAACATGTCATCATTTCTTTAGGTTGCGGTGTTTGTTTAAGACTTGTGATGTTTTGTTGTTTATATTGTCGCTCTTTGTGTGTAGGTTATATGGAACAAATAGGTTTTATTTTTTAAAATATTATTTAAAAGCATGAATGAGTGTTACTTATTAAAATAAGTCAGTAAGTCTTTTATCTAAATAATAAAACTGTAATTTTATGATATTAACAGTTTTAACAGTTGTCAATTTAAACCTACAAATAAACAAAGATAAACAGGATTTAGAAAATGTTAAAGCAGAGAAACATTAATACGTGTCATGAATGTGAAACAAGAATAAATATTTAGGATTTATTTTTAGGTCACTAATCTAATGTAATCAGATTTGTCACATTGACCCTTTGTACAAATAAATGAATGAGGTCAGATTTATTTGCTGTTTCTTTAAAAAACACGAGATGTCCTTTGGATTGTTCTCTGATCCCGCTGCAGAACATTTTGGTCCATCAGCTTCTGATCACGCAGCTCCTGCGCTGCTCCTATTATTGCCAAAACAGGGACCCACCAAAACATTTTGAAGTTCTTCATTATTCTTAAATAATTTGTATATTTTGTAATGCAAGAAAAATGAAAGTCTGTAGAACCTTTTTTTTACTGTAACAACAACAGCTTCTGCAGCAGAAGGTTTCGGTGGCCGTTAAAGGTTCTTCGTGGAACCATCTAGAACCTTTAGAGGAACCTAAAGAGTACAGGTGGCCTCTGAACTGTATTGTAGCTGCTGAGTGGTCTCATTTGTTCCCCACCCCTCTGAATCATGAATGAGGATTTCTGTAGGCGTATGATAGTATATTCAAAACGCTTATATTCAGCTTCTGCACAGCCTGTGTCAGGCTACACCCTAGCCTGAAGAAGACATTTATTAATGCTGTAATTGTTCAGATGCTTATAAAATGTGTGTTTGAAGGTGAGTGAGTCCATATGCTGACGTACGCTCATTTACATCAACAGGTGCCAACCTGTACAAATCTGGACAAATTATTGTATGTCTGTCTTAAACTTGAAGACTCTAATCTCTTACTCTATAATCTTGAAGGAGTGGCAACCTGTTTCTCAAAGACGTTCTCAATTTGTGTTTGTATTGGTGTGTTAATCTGTGTGTGTGTGTGTGTTCCTTTGGAAATATCTTCTTTATTAAAAATTACACAACAATGCCACCAGGGTGTAAAAAGGATACAATCTGACTGGATTGTTTAAATGCCTTTGGGTTAGATGTAAATAAAGTTAAATTTACCTAGATGTAGATACACCAGTAAGTACATCAGTATTATTTTTTCATTAAATATTATGACATTATTTACAGAACATTGGTTTATATTGCCCACTCTGTGTGTACTTTAGATATTGCCTTGTCATTTGACTGGTAATGTAATTCACCATAATGTTCATTTGCATGCTTGGCTTTTTATTGGTTCCTCCAGCCTTTTGTCATCCACGACATGGAGACTCTGCAGCTGGCCGAACAGACTTTTGTGGCGAAGATGATGGGTTCCTCCAGTGGCCTGTCAAATAAAGACCCAGAGGTTCGAATATTTCACTGCTGTCAGTGTACGTCTGTGGAAACCGTCACCGAGCTGACAGAGTTTGCCAAGTCTGTGCCCGGCTTCTCGAACCTGGACCTGAATGACCAGGTCAGTGGAGCTTTTAAAATAGTTTCAGATCTTCTACACATCTGTCTACAGCATTAAATCACTGTTTCTGTCCCACATCAGGTGACTCTGTTGAAGTACGGTGTCCATGAGGCGCTCTTCGCCATGTTGGCGTCGTGTATGAACAAAGATGGGCTGCTGGTGGCGTACGGTAGCGGCTTCATCACCAGAGAGTTTCTGAAGAGCTTGCGACGGCCATTCAGTGACATGATGGAGCCCAAGTTTCAGTTTGCCATGAAGTTCAACTCCCTGGAGCTGGACGATAGCGACCTGGCTTTGTTTGTTGCTGCCATCATCTGTTGTGGAGGTATACATGCAGAAAAATTTCATTTCAATATTCTGTGCCATATTATTAAATGATTGGTGGTGTTTGCTAAGGCAAATTATTAAAAAGATTTGGTTTCGTTCTTCCAAGATCGTCCAGGTCTGATGAACGTCCCACACATCGAACGGATGCAGGAGAGCATCGTCAACATTCTTCAAATACACCTCAAGAGCAACCACCCCGATAATGGCTTCCTGTTCCCCAAGCTCCTGCAGAAACTAGTAGACCTGCGTCAGCTGGTGACAGAACATGCTCAGCTAGTCCAGGAGATCAAGAAGACTGAAGACACATCGCTGCATCCATTACTGCAGGAGATCTACAGAGACATGTACTGACTCCTGCACCTGAGGCTCTCAAACTGAATGTACACCACGGATGGTTCCTTCCTCTAGTAGATGTCTAGTAGAGTATGGAAAGGAAGGACTGCTGTACCTTGAGATAAGTCCCCTTAAAAGCCTACATGAGGGGCTTCACCTGAACCACTATTCCTATGATTTGGTGGGATTCTGGGCAAGAAACACATCGGTAAAAATGCACAGAAAGGGACATGTGGGTTTAGTGAACATTATTGTTACGTTTTAAACTGTTGGTTTCTGTGTTTCTTGGTTTTGATGTGAAGAGGGAATTTAGAAACCTGACTTATGGTGACTTCATTTTGAGGTTTTATAAAATGCTTCCTGACCCGCTTGGGCCAGAAACTGTGAATGGAAATCCTAAAATGCCACGTCTTCATACAGCAATATCATTTTTGTATCGATAGGCAGTACATTTTTAGCACGACCACCCAAGTGACTTCTAGGCAGACCTACAGCTAACTAGTGAAACTGTTTTTTTACTCTACAGGGACTTAAATATTTTTAATCAAGCTTAACATTGTTACAAATATATTTTTAATTTTGTATCATGCTAATATCAAGCACTGAGCAAACGTAAAGCAGCTTGGGACGTCCTAAAATGGTTCCTAGGCCTTTTAATACAACCGTTTCCTCAAAAGTTTGGCTAACGTTGGTTTCTTCCTTGGTTTGACAGAACTTCACTTCTGGTGAAGTTTGTGCTAGTCTAAGACGCCTCTATACAAGATTTAACATCACATTGAGTAATTAGCCTGTTCACACTGAACAGAATAAAAATGTGTGGTAACAACAAAAATCACAGTGAATCAAACTATTTCATGTTTAATGACAGATATTTGGTGTAAGATTCGGACCAATCAGATTTCACTGAGTGGGAGCGTCAGATAGGATTTCTGTATCCTGGTTTAGAACACATGTTAAGACGTGTTTTCAAGCACCAAACCAGATCAATACCTCATTATCAGGCCCGGGAGGAATGTTTTTTAATCTGCACTGATCTTGGGAATTCTGTTAAATAGATTCGAACGTAATAAAACGTGTTAAACCCCACTGACGTCTTTCACACATACTGCGTATACAGTATGTATATCAGTACAATACGTATACAGTATGTATATGAATATGAATACGATGCAATGCACCATTGCGTTTGATCCCGCAACTTCTACTCAGACCCAACAGTGGCTAAATAAATTACATGTTAAATACAAACAATACAAAAAATGTTTTGAAATGTTATTAAAAACTTTACATATACATACATATCATTTTGACCAGATTAATTATTATTGCAAGTGTTTTGCTTGTCACCTTTATTTTAACCGACTTTATCGGATTAATTCAGTTCGTGAAGAACAAAATGTTCTAGTGCGTCTGTCTTATTGATATCTCGGCATCAAAATCGACTAGATATTGTATAAATGCATGAGCAATGACTGGACAAAGTCAACAATCTAATTCTGCAGAATTCTCTAGGTGAAGATTTCCATGCGGAACTGATCATTACTAATCTTTTGACTTGCTTAAGTAAACAATAACTACCGCTAACTACAATATTCACTCTTTTCCTCTGCTTTCCGCCACTCATCACTGTAGTGTCAGAAGGATTGTGACTTTTCTCAGCATTTTGCTCCCTGTAGAGACTAGCTATAGAAATAAATGTGAAGTTAAATTTGACGTGTTGGGGTGTTGAGACGGTTACACACTTTCACTACAGCAGAATGAAGTCAAGTCAACATTTATTCAGTTTTTTTTCACACGTCACCCAGTTTTATAGAATCCAGCATCATTTGTGTCAGTCAGCTGTATAAAATAACTATGTGTTTATACTGGGACTGGTTTTGTAACCGTGTAAATAACGGAAGCTGTACGGCTGGTTGAGTTTCTGATAATTGCTTTTAAACAGCTTGAATATTCTCTAGGTGTTGTGCACTACACAAGATTATGACTGTGTTGTCAATTAAATTTAGTCTTTTATACTAAAGCTAAGGTATTTTTATTAATATATATATATATCAGATATTGTTAACGCGTTTAAAGCAGTGCAATGTAAATATGGGAAAACAGCAGTCCAGCCGTGGTCTGGGAAGTTTCTTGCATGGGAAATACTGTCGTCGTTTTCACATTCCATTTACGATTCATAGGGTGTCTGATTTATCCTTACGCAATTTTTGTTGCATTATGTTGCAGAAATGTCACGTTAAATATGACAGAGTCCCATCTGTGAAATTCAACCGAGAATGTTTGACTTTTTTACTGATTCATGGCAAATGGTGAAGATTACAGGCGGGGAATTGAAATAATTGGTGGCAAATTTTTTCCATGCTAAAGCAAGTTATTTAGGGTAGCCAGAACAAACAGAAGCATAAATGCTAGTAAAGGAGCTGTGGCCATTTCATTGATCTGATAATTTATAAGTGATCAGTTTTGACCATGCTAGTCTTCCAGCGTGATCAATTGCAGTGAATGCTAATCAGATATTTTGCAAGTGTCTCTTGTTTGGCCCTTAACACAAGTACTGTAGAACGACCCTGATGGTCTCAGGTTACAGGAGGAAAGATCCTGTGAACATTTTGATAACAGATGATCTATCACTGCCATGTGACAGGAATCAAGCTCAATGGTTTGTGAATCCAGCGAGGTTCTCTGGATCTCTCTGGATGAAGATGCACTTCCTGTTGTGTTGCAAAACACTTCCAGGACATTTTAGACATAGTATATGCAGTAAAAACATGTGTTTGCATTTTTAATTGTACTTGCTTGGTTAGTGTTTTTCTTTTCACAAGTTCCACAATGATTAACTTCTTGTTTTTTTAACATTCAGATCCCCTTAAATTGTACTGAATCCATCCTTCGGTTCAATCTCATTATTAGTACGGCTACGTTTGGATGCTAGCTTACTACATACTGGATACTGCACATTATATGGTCTATACGGCATAATTGTTGTACTTGAGGGTTTGAGTCATGCACAATGCATCATGTAGCATTAAATGTGCCCCACATTGTTGTCACATGATCTCAGTACATTGCATGTTTAATAACATGGGTATTAAATAAGATACAAAAGTAACAGAAATATGAAAGTTTGTTATTCCAAACGTAGCCTATCCGTTTGTGCGCCTCAGATTCAGTTATTGAATGAAGGTAAAGGCACAGCAGAACAACACCCTGTTTTAAAGCCAACATTTAGTTTTCCAAATGTGAAATGTTTTTATAATTCTTTATCCAGTTCACTGTATCCCTAAGAGAAAAGGTTTGGTTAAAATATTTGCTACATAAGCAAATTCATGCTTGTGCGTAAAGTATTACATTTTTGTTGTTGTTTTTTTGCATTAACTAAAATTGCAAACTTAATTGTTCTTGTTTTTACTAGATTGCATGGTGGTTTATAAGTAGAAGGGATTTTAACCGTTTTGTATCAGGGAAATGTCTTGGTCTTCCCATAGTCCCTATAGCTCAGGTCACAATGAAAAACTCTTGCCTTTGACAGCGTCTTTTCTAATAAATGCTTGATTTTAAGGAAACTGGTTGATGCACAGATATTTGTACTAGCTGTTGATTACTAATATAATGTTGCAAACAGAGACTCAGTGGTGGAGTTTATGTTTTATGATTAAACCGTAGACAAATGTTTGACATACATTTTGTTCTCAAAATAAAAGATCACTGAAAACTTAACCCTGGTGATTAATTTTATATATTTGTGACTTATAAACTTTAGTTACTTAAGATAAAAAGATTTTGGTGTCTTCTGACAACATAAGGATAAAGACACAACCTGTTACACTACAAATTTAAGGCACCCTAGTTTTTTCCAGACTTTAAATGCTCCTTAACACAAGAAAATGTATCTTGCGCCCTCTAGTGGCACTTGTAAAAAACAGTTTTACAGAGAACATAAATGTATATTTAAAAATAACAGTAAAGACAACTGTAAAAGTGCAAACTGCACTTAAAACAAGCATAAAACAAAAGACATTATAGAAACTACATTAAGATATGTCTCTACTGTTAATATTTGCTATAAATATAGCATAAATAAACTGTACAGGAGATACATTTGACCTCAAATACAGCAAAGGCATAAGTAAGAAACAAGAAATACAGAAATGAAACAGGTCAATAATACAGGTAAATTATAAAATGCATGAAACAATGTTTTCCTATTGTATTGCATAAGATTTGTGCATAATTTAATATGCCCTAAAACGCATAACTGCCCTTATTAAATTTCCACAGTTCCACATCAACACACCAGGTGGCGGTAGTTTCCATCAGCATTACTTTTCAATATGGCGGCGCCCATTGCTCGGTCATGCTGCAATGTGTGTCGAGTCAAATCCCATTTCATATTCAGAAAAACATATTTATCTTCTCTTTTGAAAGCTCCAGTCCACACTTCTACGTCTAGACGATCCGGACTTCTCTTATCCCTGTACAACCGAGGCATTCTTAAGGATTCGTTCCCCGAGACCGCAGCCCAGCTCGAATTACCAGATCTTCTCCGGTCTGGTCCACAGACTGTCTACTGCGGCTTCGACCCGACCGCGGACAGCCTGCACGCCGGCAACCTGCTCGCCATTATCGGCTTGCTGCACTTCCGAAACGCGGGCCATGACGTCATCGCGCTCCTTGGCGGAGCCACGGCGCAGATCGGGGACCCGAGCGGCAAAACGACCGAAAGAGAAGCACTGTCACCGGCCGCAGTGGAACGCAACGCACGGGGGATCCTGGAGAGCCTCCACCGGATCTTCACCCACCACGAGCTCTATTTCAGCTCGGACCCGAGCAGACTGGGTCGGGTGACGGTGTTGAATAACTCCAGCTGGTATAAGGACAGGAAAGTCGTAGAGTTTTTATCAGATGTGGGCAGGTACTTTCGGATGGGCACGATGCTCAGCAGACACAGCGTGCAAACGCGACTCAAGGGCGCCGACGGGATGAGCTACACCGAGTTCTCCTATCAGCTCTTCCAGGCGTTTGACTTCTACCATTTGCACCAGCTGCACGGCTGCAGGATCCAGCTGGGCGGAACCGATCAGCTGGGAAACATCATGAGTGGACATGAGTTTGTCCACAAGTATGACGTCATAGTGTATCAAACTTAGTGTGATGCAGTGATGGTACAGGTTGACGATACCATGGTACTAAACGGTTATCATAATAATATCATAATATAATAACAATATGCTGTGGTGTTTAGTAACTTCAAGGGCATTACTAGCAATGACTGGAACCATCACTGTATCACGAAATAAAACGCCAAATGTCTCAAAATGTGAACAGATGTCTGGTAACATTTGTTTTAATACACTATGTGGTCTGAGCTGTGGGGATGTCATCTGCTGTTCTTGTCTTCTGGTGTAGAAAGACTGGAGAGAGTGTGTTTGGTCTGACCATTCCTCTGGTCACCAGCTCAATGGGGGATAAGCTGGGGAAGACGGCTGGAAACGCTGTCTGGCTGAACCGAGAGAAAACTTCCCCCTTTGAGTTCTACCAGTATTTCCTTCGGCTGCCTGACAACAGCGTTGAGAGGTCAGTCAGCATTTAACACTGAACACTTTCTGAGGTTTCTGGGCTGTGTTAATGCCCTGCCAACTGATTTAAAGGAACAATTCACCAGTTTATTCAGTGTAAATCGCATATTTCTGCAATAGCATGACTTTGTATTTGAATGTATGTAAATGCAGTGTATTGTATAGTAAACGCAGTAGCTGGATTTAAACGCATTTTACCCCACAGGTATCTGAAACTCTTCACTTTCCTATCACTGGCTGAAGTGGAGAAGGTCATGGAACAACAGAGGCAGGACCCGGGCAAGCGGGTCGCTCACAAGCGTCTAGCTGCTGAGGTCACCAAACTGGTCCACGGGAACGAGGGGCTGGAAAGCGCCAAGAGGCAAGTGTTGATGTTCTGTTAAAGTTTAAATAGAACCTGAATTTCCCACTTTAATGTTAATTTACAGTTCTGATTTATTGTGAACAATTTATTGATTTATGTATATGTGTGTGTATGTGTATATATGTGTGTATATGTGTGTATGTGTATATATGTATAATGTATCTATGTATATGTGTGTATATGTATAATGTATATGTGTGTATATATGTGCATGTGTACAGGTGCACCAACGCTCTGTATCACAGTAATATTCAGGCTCTGGAACAGATGAGTGACGTGGAGTTGCAGGAACTTTTCCGAGAGGCTCCGTTTTACGAGGTTTTCCTGGATCCAGGAACAACTGTGTTGGACGCCTGCAGAAGAGCTCAAGCCATTCCAGAGGGACCACGAGGGTATGACACACACTTAACAAGTGACATCAGAGCTGAGGCCTGTCAGCACAGCTGCAAACACTGAATATATTATCATGTTACTCCAGACTAATGCATTTTTATATAAAGTGACACATACAGTAACAGTACCAGTCTGGAGACACTTTACTGGAATGTTTCTTGTCGTCTTAAAAAATGTTAAAAAGGCATTTGCTTAAATGTATAAATTGTTATTGTCAACAAAAATATTATTGTGTCAACAAATTGTTTCTGTTATTAAAAAGTGACTGTTATATTTACGTAACAGTAATAAAATATTTCGTAAATGTGTTATTGGTTTCGGCCAATGACAGTGTAAGAAAGAGTTTAACTCTTTAAAACCCTTTAAGGATATTTTTGACGGGATGATAAAATGTCAAGAAAACATTTTTGTAAATTCTAGGCAAAAGGTGTCTGCATTGAATATGCTAGAATATCTAGTTTAGTTTACCTAGTTTTATTCATTTTAAATTTTCATTAGTCACAATATCATTCCCAAAGTTACATTTGTGTTATTTTATAGTTTCAATGGTATTACTATGTTAATAAAGTATGAGTTAGTGTTTTTAAGATTTGAAGGGACAAAATTCACCAGCGAATGAAAATGTTTGTGTTTGTCCAGGTTTCAGATGATACAGGAAGGCGGTGTTTGGATCAACCACCAGAGGGAGACAAACCCAGAACAGGTTCTGGTTGCGGGGCGGCACATCCTCGCTAATGGACTCAGTCTGATCAGAGTCGGCAAAAGAAACTTTTACATACTTAAGTGGCTCAGTATGTGATATATAGTTATAGCTTATGGACAAACAACATGGAAGTCGTTCTGCAGAATAACGCAAAAACAACAGAAAACTCTTACCTTTAAAATGTGAACTATCTGCACTCGTTTATTCCAATAAAAATATAGCATGCAATTCCAAAGTCCACCAGCAGCGGTCAGTAGAGGCCTGTTTTTATGCCGGACCAACAACCTGCCTTTATTTAATCAAAGACTTTAAATTACATGTTAAATTAATTGTGCTTTTGAGAAGCGTCACACAAATGGTTATATTTGCAGTCTGTGGAATATATCAAAGACATGAGAACAGTTTTGGCTGCTTCCTGCTCTGTTTGGATAAATTACAGGTTCTGATGTTGGGAGTGTGAACATGTTTTTCATTCAAACATCACACTGGAAAACTTGTCTCTGTCAGACTCTTTAATTAAAGATATATGAAATGTAAAATTGTTGTTTATCTAATTCCACACATAAATGGAATGCAGTTTAACTTTATAAAGTCTCCAAATGAAATACGGTTTGTTGGCCAGATAGCACTTCATTATTTTATTTGGACAGAATTCTCTGTTTAATACTGTAAATTACTGAGTTAGTAAAGTAAAGTTAATTCAGGAATAACTTGTGCATAACTGACCAGTTTCTCTGTCAGGATTAGATACTGTCAGGGATGGGATTGGATGCATGTGTAAAGCACCAGGAAACTGTTGAAGGTTTGTGACTGACTTAGGCCCCTGTTTCACACTCTTGTCATTGTGATGATGAGCTCTGGACTGGAGGGCTTTTCCTGGAACTTAACTTGCAATTGCTATTTCTCGCTTCTAAGAACAACGTAACTTTCAATGTCTACTCGTACTTCCACATTTTTTTCTTTTAGAAATTCATTCGAAAGCATCTTCACAGAATCTTACTCTCTGTTATTGAAAAAAATTACTTTAATGTCATGTGAACTTGAATATGTTATCTTTAAAATACTAGTAAAATTGTGATATATAATTAATAATATTAAATACTGCAGTGTTATTTAAAAATAAAGTTCTTTTAAATGCCTTTAGTTTTAAATTCTTAAAATGTCAATGAATTTTGAACAAACTCCACCTCATTTTTTCCCTCATGTCATTATCAGGTATGTCAGGTTGAGTCTAAATTTGTGGTTTTAAATGACTTTGCAACATACAGTTTACGACATACACCGGTTAAACTTTGTCTAGGAAAAAAAATAACCAGTTTATTACATTATCTTATAAATTGAAAGTAGGAATTTGCCTGCAAATACAGTGCAAATAACTACTGGGACAGTAAATAAAAACTTAAAGAGTCAATAAATCTTTATAATTAAAAAATGAATATGAGGCAAAACTACAGAATGTCACATTTGTTATTTGGCTGTTACAACATGTAAATCGTTTATATAAATATATATCATTCCTCTATCTGAGCAATTGCAATCAAAATATGCTTGTGTTTGTTGGCCACACATACAAATATGTAGTATCACTTCTGTCTTGTGCTTACTGAGAACACACACAATATGAAGATGAGGGAGGGAAAATATCCAAAAATATGACATTCTGTATATTTGCCTCATACGCCCAATTTAATCCTAATATTTTTTGACTACAAAAAATAGAGCAAATTGGCTGTCCACATATTTATGGAGGACATTGTATTATTGAATTTTACGGACAACATTTAAAAGCTTATATTTTGCTGTAAAAATGCATTTTAGTTTCAGATTGACAGGGAAGCCTCTATATGCCCACGGGAGCCCGTTCAGTTCTTATCTGTTCTTGGAACGCTGCGTTCTTTTATTCTACGTCCTGAATCGTTCGTTGTAATTCAGATCGAAACCGAATCACTTTTCGAACCGATTCTTTATAATAGTTTGGTGTGTCACCTTAAATACACCTTAAATGTATTTAAGGTGACGTGGGAATCATAAACAAACACATTTTACACATCTTCCGATCTTATATATAATTTAGATGACAAAAGCTCATTTAAAGTGACATCAGTCTAGATTACAGTACAGCATGTAAATGTCACAAATGCAATTAAAACGATATAATTCAATCTAAAATATAACAATAGCTGCGATACCATCGATTATCTGCCTACAAGAAAACTTTGGAATTCGCTGTTGACACGAATCGGTGAGTCGTTGTGTGAATCATTTCCAGTGAGTCATTTGTCTCGAATCGTGCAAATGAATCGGACCCTGTTCCAGGGTGTTTGTTGATTTTTGTTCTCCGTTGACAGGGTGGGGGCGTTTACAGAAGGCGGATCTCCGATCCACCAATCCGCTCCGTTCCCCGTAGCGTTTAAAGAGCTCTTTGTGTCAATCACGCGTTTTTTTCCTTCTCTCTCCCCCTTCATCGCCATATTGGGCGCCGAAAAGCCTCGCCTTGTTATTTCTCTTCCCCTTTTTCACTACGACGCGCAGTTGACAGGAGTGGCCATCGCGGACGCTGCTTTTGTTTTGATGATCGTCGCCCGTCCGTGTTTTTCTGCTTCGACTCGCGGCTCATGCGGCGCGCCAGGGGCGAGTTTTGCGTTTGCGCTCGTCGTTTTGCATCTTGCTAAAGCAGTAGTTCAGCGTTACAGCTGTTGGGTTGTTTGTTCACCTTAACACCCGGAAAATGTCCAACGTTCGCCTGTCTAATGGCAGCCCGACGCTGGAGCGGATGGAGGCTCGACTGTCCGACCAGCCCAAGCCCTCGGCGTGTCGGAACCTGTTCGGCCCGGTGGATCGTGAAGAGTTAAAGAAGGATTTCCAGCGTCACATGAAGGCGATGGAAGACGCGTCGGCGGACGCCTGGAACTTCGACTTCTCCGCGCACACGCCGAGACCCGGCGGGAGATACCAGTGGGAAGCGCTAGATATTCGCACGGTGCCTGGTTTCTACAGCAGATCGGAGCGGAGAAAGGGCTCGGATGTGAACATTTGCTCGTCTGGGAATAATAACGTTAATAATGTGGATGTAAACGGGAACCACGATTGCCAGGTAACGGAGGAGAGCGCGGAGACGCCCGAAACACCCAGAGATCAGAGGAAAAGACCGTCCTGTCTCGGTATGTTTGTGTATTTATTCATTCATTTTATATGTACGGCTTTTAGTTATAGTTCCACTTGCAATCATTTGTATTTTGAGTTTTTATTGTAAAACGCAGGATGACGTAAAAAAGACGTAAACAAATGTTGTATATAAAATAAATATGAGTAAATAGGTCGTAATATACTTATTATTATATAAGTAATAATAAAATAAGTAAATAGGTCGACGTGCATTTTGCACTTGAACTCGTTTTGTTTGTTTTTCTCAACTAAAGGGAACGTTTGTTTTTTAGTTGTTCAACTAAAGGAACGACATGACAATCAAAACACATTTTCATGATGTGTTGTTTTGGAAAAGGCTTAAGGACTGCATTGCATTTTTAGACTAAACTTAAAGACTTGTAAAAGATGTTAAAGTGTTTGTTTGTTCCCAGACCGTCAGAATAAGCGCTTACACATCTGTGTGGATGAAGTGAACCGAACACCCAGAAAAGTCAAAAAACCGAGAAAACCTGCCAGCCCGACACCTACATAAACACGACGACATAAGGTGAGCTGTCCTTTATTTTCTTTATTTAACCATAATATGCGAATTATTACGATATGAAACACATAAATGCTGTTTTTACTTTCTTTTAATAGGCTCAAATACACAATATACACGATCATAATAAATGCAGTCTGTTTTTAAAGCTTTATAGTAAAACGTTTTGAAAGTTAAGGACTAGTTCCCGGTTAGCAGTGTTTTACAATAGAAACAGATGCTTGTGTGATACGTTGTAAAAACATCTCAGATTTAGAGTATAATGGGAGAAAATTGTATTCGGCAATGAAGGGGTTAAACATGCAGCTTTACTACGAGAGCTCAAGTTTCATTCTGAGTGAAAAACATGTTACACGTCAGCAATCCTGCAATATTTACACCTTTAAAAACGCACGTTTCATTGTAGTGCAAACCTGATGTTTATAAGGGTTTATGAATAATCTGTTTTGTGTATGAACTAGTACGTGATGGTTTCACGGGTGCATAACAGGTCAAATGGTTGTAGGTTTGGGGCAGAAATCTGATGTAACTGTGGGGTTTTGTGTCTCAGTGTGTGTCAGGTCGATATTTCACTGGGCTGCCAGTCAATGAGCAAATAACAGGAGTTGCATCACATTTGTAAGGGCAGGAGGGTAAATCTGTGGTTTTGTCAGTGTTTGTGAATTGTCTGTAGTGTAACCAATGTCTTTGTTCTTTAAATCTTTCTGTCAAAGTTTAAGCCTTTAGTTGCTTTATTCATGTGACTTTTTTCAGTTTACACACAAACGCAAAATAAACAGTGCAGAAAAAGGCAAAATCAATAAACAAACTGTGTTTATTGTTTCTACTATTGTTTACATCTTTCACAAACGTGTAGTGGTGTTTTTATTAAACCAGGAAACTAAGACATGAAAACATTTGAGTGCTTGTGTAATATTTATTCCATGTGCTAGAAAGTGTCTGTAAATGGCATTTGAGTCTCACAGATTCTCTCCTCTTGTGTTTCTCTGACAGGGCTGAAGATGTTGGGATCTGTTTGTTGACCTCAGTGCTTGAACGATGAGGGGAAAACAGTCATATCAGCAGGGAGCGTGTGTTCACTGAAACACTACAGCCCTCGCACTCGTGTCTGAAGCAGTCTAATGTAGCAGTGTGTGCAATTAGGTTCAATTTCCTTTTTTGCTCATTTTCTTTATCTTACTACCTGTGTATATAATTATATATTTGTCTTCTCTTATATGTAGCACATAATTAGTATTATGTTGGAAAGGTTTTTTTTCTTGAAGGTGACTTTGGTTTGACTTGAAGACCTGTCGTGCCGTGTGTAGATTTATTTTCAAAATGCTGTTTATATCATTTTTTTTTCTCCCAGTTTTGAAGGCAGTGAGCATGTTTTCTTATTGGCTCTGTACAAGTTTTTCCGGTGAGGTACACCAATCACCCGTTCTGTTGATAGAACCGGTTAGTTCTGAACATCTCAACCTGTACTTTGTTTTCCAGTTTCTGAAAGATCTTTGAGGTCATAGTTCTGAGGTCGAACCGTGTAGCATCAACCAGTATTACTATCAGGCACTTCCACAGAGGCTCCGCCCTCTCTTAAATTATTTCTCTTGTGTTTCTTGATCATCTGTAATTTGAGTGAAATTTTCTACTGATATTGGTTTCTTTTTTCTTTGTTCGACTCAATCACCCTTGATTTAGCCTTTGGTGTGTGTGAGAGTGTGTGTGTGTGTGTGTGTGTGTTTGAACCCGTCAGCTGTGTGCATCTAAAAACACTCTACAAATAGTTTCTGTGGTGAACGCAGATGCATAACTGTATTTATAGAGAAAGTAAATATTAATATTTGAACAATTTACACTGCCTGTGTATTTGTGTAAACCTTGAAATGTACCTGTGTACATAACTGTAAAAACACTGAGATAATTAAAACTAACTTATTTATGTTGAGCTTTTTTTGGAATTTAAAATGGGTTTTTGGTCAAGGTTTGAGTCATATTTTTGTAAATGCTTATTTTTTGGTAGTTTCTTTTTTTTCTGATTTTTGTAATATTATTTTAACAAATTGTAAGAGGTTGCAAACTGAGCCTGATTAAAATATTTGATAAGTGCTTTTTGTGTTACGTGTGTTTGTATAATATGCTGCAATTAATTATAATTATTTATTCTGTTTTCTACACATCATAGAAAAAAATATGTTGATTTAAACACTCAGAATCTACAATATGTAGGTAAAATAATAATTTGACCTCGTCTCTAGAATAAACACACACTGAAAGCTAGTGTTGCAAAAAAAAATAGCGTAATATATCTGATACCATTATGAGTTAGTTTAGTTGATCAGCTATATAAGCCGGTGATTAATGGTAACCAACTGTTACTCAACCTGCATCCTACACAAGCTTCCTTGAACAGATTTGGCAAGCGGCCGCAGTGTCATTTGTGTGTGTGAATCAGCCACACATGTCAACGGTTAGTCACAAACTGACAGTGGGTGTGGTCAGCAGGCACAGGTGCACTACATACAGCTAGTCTGTGATCCCAGTTGTGCTTTGTACTTCATTACCAACCGGTGTCCCTGAATGGCGACCTTAAACCAGTTGCCACACCTGTTTGATAATGTTGCCTGACTGTAACGTCTCGGCTAGTTTCAATTATGTATGGAAATACAACTTTAAATATGAAAAATAAGTGCATCCTAGTATTTTGTCAGTATCTCACCCATTGCTCATCGGCTGTACTGTTCTGGTACTGGAGAGAAAAGCCATGCTAATATTTTAATGAGCCAACCATGGCGTGATGAATGTTTGTTCAAGTGGTATCAGTTGATCTGTTGGACAGAAATCTTTACCACAGAGATCAGGGACAAGCAACAAGCTGCAGAATTTTGGCAAGAATTGTTGCAGCGTTTCCACATGATGTTATGATTTGAACTTTAAAAAAGGCAATTATATACTGACAGGTTAGGAGTTTAGAGGTGGCCGGGTAATATCAGACAAATGCTGAGGGACAGTCCCTAAACAGACAAACCACTGTTCTGATCTTTTTAATACCTCCATTAGTTCTCCCAGACAGCAATAGAATTAAACTGCGCACAATTATTTTTTGCATTTTTGTGCTCCTGTATGGCTCAGTTGGTAGCACATTGCGTTAGCAGCGCAAAGGTTGTGGGTTCGATTCCCAGGAAGCACACATGCTGGTAAAAATGTATAATTTGAATGTACTGTGTTGTTTTGGAGAAAAGCATCTGCCAAATGCATAAATGTAAATTTTTCAAGGAAAAGACTTGCTAATCTCACATCTGTATGACAGTTTTAAAAGAAATCCTAAAATCTCATAGAAAAAATTGTTGATTGTAGGATCATGCCTAGATTCTACAATCAACAATTAGAAATATCATAATAAACTTTTTTCAAGATTATTAGAACATTTTGAGCAATAAATGTAATTAATTGAGCAATTAAACGTGTTAAAATGCTTTTTTACTGTGTCTTTCAGGCCATTAACAGACCGATTCTAAAAACAAGATGTTAATTCTTGCACCATCAGTTTCACAGCATGAACTGGTTCCACCAAAATGAATGAATGCAGAAACCTTTCCCCTCAACACAAAATGACAAGGGAGATTCAACAAACAGAAAACACCTGCATCTGTGCTTTGAGGACTCCTGGGATGCAGGTGTCGCATTGCTTGTCTTTCTAATGCTGCAACGGATGCATTGTTTGGTTTTGTGTTGTGCACTTTGCTGTGAAGAGGTTAAAACAGCTTTGTTGTGTCTGGGAGTCTATACAGACAAAAACAACTCGTCTGTAAGCCGTCACCCGGACACAGTCAAAAAAAAAAGACATTAGTCATGTAGGTTTTGGGCGGCGACCGGCCTCATCGAGTGGTGACTCTCCAAACCTCGACCAATCAGCTACAGGGGAAGTCAGTACTTTCAGAGCATGAAAACCCTTCAGGCCTTCAATGTGCTTTAATGGGCAGAACGTAAATTTCCTATTCATTGTTCTGTGGAAAGGATTCTAACCGCAGGGAACCCATTGAGTCACGGGAAACTGAAGGAACGCAGCCAAAAAGAGTGAAAACACAAGTCTGTTGTTCTCCATTCTTTACAATCATTATGAAACGTAACCAGATGAAAACTGAATGTAAAGTAAGTGTAAAGGTGTGAAATAAAATCACGAAAATCACGTTTTTATAATAGTGATAATTAATGACATTTGTGATAATACGTATCAGTCTCAAATCAATTTCTAAGCTTTCTGTGTGTTCAAAATAACACTGGCGTCAAAAAACAGATCGAAAAAGTTAAAACGTTTAGGTATTTAGTGGTAAATTATTTAAATATGCAAACCGATGGAACAGAATTTGTTTATGAAGTATTGCAAAGGCACAGCTTGCCCTAAAGTACAAACCACTAAATACCAACATATTTCATAGGTGTTGGAACATACATTGTAACTTCCTACAAAATGTTTAAGAACATTTTAAAAAATAAAGAAATTTACATACAATACAAAATCAAAATCTTACACCTGTAAAAGTCTTACGAATTCTAGTAACACAATTGAAAACTTTCATTTTCTGTAAAGAGCTTTGGGACCACATACTAATGTGAACACAACAATACAAATAAATATGAATTCAACTGAATCGAGTTCTGAGAATGAGAGTTTATTTCATTGGTGTGAGTAAAGAAGAGATCGTGTCTGTGGACACAAATGAAAGGAAATACTCAGGTATATTATCTGATTTCCTGTGAAAACCCTCCATGCTAAGAGCAGGAAACAACAAACTTATACATCATCATCTCTCTTTATTTCTAGCTAAAGTCTTTTTCTTTTTCTTTATGAGATGCTGGCAACGAATGCGAATAGTTTTCACAGTTATACAGTATATACAGTATACATTTATATAGATAAATATATACATATATAAATACACAGTATCAGGATAGTTTACACAAACGAATATGTTGTCTTTAACAGAAGCTTCTGAGATTTGATTGGACGTGAAGTTGAGGAAATAATGACAATTTTCAATCCTTGAAAAATTCAAAGCCAAAGGCAAAACTAAGAAAGACAGATCTAGAAAAACACATGTAAGTGGATTTCCTGACCAAAAAAACTCATATTCATACATTAATGCAAGACAAACCGCAGGCTCACGTACCCTTTCCTGTAAACACGGCTTGTGCAGTTCATTGAAATCTTTGAGTTCCCTGTTGGTTTCCTTTTGTGACCGCAATGCACGTCATTACACGAAATTCTCAATAAAGGCCAATGTGTGACCTCAGACAGACAAGCCCAACAAACCAAAGAGACAGACAGTTGAAGCTAAAAGAAATCGGGCCAAGTTATCTAGAAGATATCTTTTTTCTCAGGCAATCCCAGAATGCATTGCAACACCATGTATGTGTTATATACTGCATGTATAAGGAAAGCTTTAAGTTGTGGATTTATTGGTTAAACTGTCATAATCTTGAAAGACAATCAAACTAACTGCAGGATTCTACCACTCACACATCAAAACAAACCCGCTTTCTTAGCCCACAGATAGCAGCATGCAGCTGCCGACGCCACACACCCTGTCTGTCTGGAGTGTTCATTATATGAGCCCACCTGCACTCAGAAGCTTTCATCAGCTGGCCATCCTGAAACCACGCAGACCACCACAACCCAAGCTTCATTATGCGTCCCGGCGCTAATCTGCACAGCTATGCGCGAGACGTGACCTGCGCAGATATCTGTTCACTCACAGATGTGAAACCTCATCACAAAGAGATATTTTAATGAGGAGTTGTCAGTGTGTACACACTGAGGCAAATATATACTGACCGCAGAGTTGACTTTAGTTCAGACAGTTAGCAGGTTTAGTAACTAGCGTTTACTGGTAATGATATTTACCTACATTCACTTCTGGGAATGTTTTAAAAGAACAATATATTATTTCAGTTCTTTAATTAAAGTAACGTATTGTTACGTATTGTTCATTTGAATGGTTAGTTATTTGTATTAGTGTCATGTTATCTGATTTCCTCTGCGTCAGTTATCTGATTGTCAGCTATATTTTCGCAGAAATGATTCAACATTGTTTTAGTTCCTCTGTTCACGTGGCTTGGCGGAATAAATTAAAGGCTCCTCCCCCAACAGCCTTTAGTTCACTTCACCACCAGAAACCATGATTTGCTGCTGGCTATTGATAGTCACTGTCAGGTGGGGAGAGGAGGTATTTACACAAGTCCCTGAGTGCACGATGTGCACACCAATACTTCTGGCTGCATAAAGACTGCATATATTGAATGTGTAACTTTTAAGAATATATTGGCATATAGACGGCTTTACAGCTAATGAACTAAAAGCCACAAAAAGAAATATTTTTCTTTGTAGTGCACATTTGTTCGTAACATGGTACAAGCTGAGATAAACAAGGACAACCCATAAAGATAAAGTTGTCTGTAGAAAGTCTTGTTCATCTCTAATCCAATTCAGATTGCGAACTCACAACTCCACGTTGGCAGACTAATGTAAACGTTAGCAAACCGGTTTATTTAGTCCTGCTATATTTTTGTTAAAGAATGCAACCGGCTTTCGATCAAAACAGTTCCTGATTCCTGACTCTAATGTAACCGGTTTTAAACAGCAGCTCTGATCTGTAATGAGTTTAAGATATATATCAGATCTCTTTAAGGCTGCCATTATTATCACAATTTAAGCTTTAACGGCTGCAGCTGAAATATGCACATGCACTTCCTGGTTTGTGTACCTTCTGTCTGCCAGTGTGTGAGCATGTGTGAGTGTGTGTGTGACGTGGTGTGGACCGTGAGTTGGTATGATTGGTAACAGCTGTCGAACCTTATTTCTTTCCTCTCTGATGGTCAAATCAACTCTGTGCCACTGAAGTCCTTCCAGGGGCCTGAATTCCTCTGTGCGTCTGAAGAAAGAATCCAGAGCGATGACCCAGTTCACCACATGATCTTCAGCGCAGACGTTTGCTCAATACAAACATCGTGTGCTTAAATTCTCCGTCCCACAGCTGGTCCAGAAGGCTGGCAGGGAGACGGGCATGATGCTTTGCAGATGGCACAAAGCAGACGCTTGGATTTGCATGTGGTCGCGGCTGCTATATTGTAAACCTTTCGTAGTGATGCATAAAGTACACGCAAACATTTTGATGGTGTGCAATTAGAACAAATGTGATTGGTTGACACAATAACTGCTAGTATTGTGGAGAGTCCACCTGTGAAAAATAATAGATGCTAACTGCTAACCTTCAGCAAATTATGGTGTGTCTATACAAAGGCACTTTATTGCCTCATTTGTTATATAGTTCACTATATAGTTATAATATGGACCGATACCAAACAGCTACTGTTCACCATCCATGTTTGCTGCGTAGATATTTTTCCTAGCTATCCCCGCCAACTCAAAACCATACCAAAACATGGATTCTTAACCTCACAAGCATAAGAAACACAGACACCCCCCGCCAGCCCTGGACGTCGCCCAACACTCCCCAGACAGCGTCAGGCATGTGGGACAGGTTGACTGCAGACCACTGCGCCTTGGGTGAAAAACAACAACAGGCGCCCTTGCAACTGTTTGGGGCTATTTCTAGAACACAAGACATACAGCTGCCCCCACCCTCACACCTGTTCATACCAATATATGCCTTCATAGAGCACCACTGGTCCTCTACGGACCCTGGGGCCACAGGTGGCCCCCAGTAATGAGCACACTGCTTGAACCTGTCATCAGGTTAAACTGGTCCCATTATAGAGAAGATGGCTGGGTGCAGCTAGTGATTGAGAGCCACTGTTGGTCATAATGTGGCAAAACACTTGCCTAGAAGGTAATTTTCTGAGAAGGTTTGGCGAGTTGCATGTTTCCACTTAGTGTCAGAGAATTATGGATAGTGCTACATTTACTCGTACTGGTACAGCTAGTACAGCTACTATTTAACAATTAACTATTTGATTCTTTAAAATGTAACATGCAGTACTTGTTTGAAAAAAAAACACCATTTAAAAAAAAAACCCTAACTAGCAAGCAATGCTAGCCACCTTAGCAGAACCAAAATGCCCAATCAGATTCCTGGGCAACACCCTCATAGACCACAGAGAATGAATTAAAACAAAGCTTTATGTGTTTAGCTTGTAATAAGGAAATGTTTTAGGTATGCAATATAAAAAGAAACTACAATGCACAACAGCCAATCAGCATCTGAGTCTCTGGGCTCCGTTTCATAATTGGTCCACATACGCAGTCACAGATGTGTCTTTGCATCTCTAATGCTTTTCCAGGCGGCTGATCTCCAAGGATAGATGATGATCGAATGCTCTGACATCAAACAGCCTCTGTGTAAAGTCTCTTCATGAAAGACGGACTGTCTCTCCTGCGCACAGCTGGGCCTACAGACGTGAGTTCACTTAAGTCTCAAGGTCTCAATCAGTGACCAAAAACAGAACCTGTAAGACAAAAGCAAAACAAGAGCCAAAGCAACACAGAAACTTCTCTATGTTCTACTATATTCATATTCTACTATGAAATGGGACGTTACAATACTACATTCTGATTGGTTGAGCTTGACGGAAATAAAATTGGGAAATGTGAAAGCATTTGTTTGTATGTATGTATGTATCCATCCATAACTCCATCCCTCCATTCATCCATCCATAAACTGATTTTGGGGAAAAAGTGGAATATTATGGCATTCTACAGCTGGGTTTTCAACTTTTCTCCATCTCCGCTCATCTCGTCCTCTTTGCTTTATTAGAAACGCTTTTGTTAAGGTAGGTACACAAAATACTGGTAAAAACGTGCGGTCTGGTGAAAAGAGATATGTTGATGGAAAAATGTCATATTCAATTTTTTTCTGGCTTGTTGGACCAGGTTTGCGGTTCCAAACCTTTAATCATAAACACATGAGTGTGACTCATAGTTTCAACACACAGAGCGTGACAGGTACACGCGCACACGCTGCCAAAACACAACATGATACATAATTAAATGCATATTGTATTTACACCAGTGTTTTCTGGAGCCATTACAACAGATCACAGTCTATTAAAGTATTAATTTAAACAGTTCAGCACTACATGGAAATAAATATAAGGCATAACTACAATATTTACATTGTCTTTTTTATAAAACTGTACAGAAACTCGTCAGCAGCACATTGTTGCACATGCAGCGCTGTTCTCTAAGGTCCCTGGTAATCGTACAAAACATTTCAAACTTCAGAGCTAAGAACATAAGAAAAAACAAACTCAGCAATAACTTTATCTTCCAATTCTCAGCTTGTATTATGCAGATGAGGTATATATGTTAACATGTACTGTAGAAAAAATACAGTTCTGACTCTAAATTCTGATTGGATGAGCAGCACTTAAAACCATTTAGTGCAGATAAACCCACAGTATTTTATATTAATGTATAAAACCACAAGACTTTATATGAATGTGCCAAATTGCTACTTTAAAACCATAAACAGTTTATACTTTATAGCAATTAAAAATTATTTGGTAAAATAATTGGGGACTTATTATATAATAAACTATTGAACAATAGGGTATTTTATCATACTGTAGTTACTGGTGTTTTATACAAGCTATAAGCCACAAATGTTACAGTTATTTACTATGGTACAGGGGGGTTTAGGTCTGAAAACATGGTAAAATTGTGATGTAGTTCCTAACAAAGATTTAATAAAGAAAACTGATCAAAATCTCCCAGGATTCATCCTGGTTTAGCTGCTTCCTCATGACGGCTTTGTGCTTCCAGGGAAGACTTCAGGAAATGAACAAAAAACTTTTTTCTCCAACTGTTTCCACTAACCATTGACCGGCTTTCCCCCTCAACTCACCTTTCAACATTTAATTACCTTGAGTGAGAAAAATAATCTGAAATTTGATGAACCAAATATGTGTTAAATTATCCTTTGCAGGGCTAAAGGCGCTTTAAGGGAAAATAAGGTATTGTAGCGGGGTTGGAATTCCGACAGATCCACTGTTGGGAATCTTGGCACTTCTTACAATGTCAACAGTCTTGAATAGTCTCCATTCTCAGCGCACTATTAAACCTCATTACAATCTATCACGAGTGTTTTGCTATTTTGATAAGTCCTACCACAGCCGTACATCAATAGCAGGTTCCAATAACACATTCTCTGTCCTGACATACTTTCTATCAGCACTCTGCATTATGTGAGTACAATTATGGAATATCCTGTGAGTTCTCCATCACTGTAGTGGATGGAAAATATGTCCTTTGTTTTGTTGTTGGAGATTGCCTGTGCTACATCAATGGGAAAATTGGGTGTTTCACCAGCTAGGTAAATAAGAGGCATTTACATACTGTTTGTGTACAAAATTGACCCACGTTTTAGTCAAATGTTCCTCTGGATAACTTGTTGACTTGTAGAAATTAGTAGTAGTCATTGTGAAAGACCTGCTATAAGCCCACAGTAACTGAAAACAACAGTTCAATGGTGCAATTCCAAACCATTGACCATAAACAACAATCAAATACTGAGTGAAAACTAGATTTTGTCCTAAAAGTGAAAAGTGTTTACCTTGGACATTGTTCGCTTACTGGGACAGCCAAGTTACACCAGACTGCCTTTATTTATCTCAAGACTCAACAGAAATCTAAATCTTTAGCTCCTCTTTCTTTAGTTTATCTTACAAATAAGACCACTTTGCTAGACCACTTCTGCACTCAAATGACCTTAGATATGAAGTGTACAACTCAAGATATTAAGGGGAAAACAAAGTTCATCTTGGACCATGTTTCCCACAGTACAAACGTGAGTTGGCCTCTGGCCCCAGTTTGTGAGTGTCTACAATGATTATCATTGGCTCTCGTCCATACTGATGCCCAATCGCTTCATGACGGTGACCCGAGAGCTGTACTGATTGGGTTTCTGCAGCAATTCTGGTTTAGGCTGGAAATGTTCAACCAGGATTTTCAAAATGTTCTCCAACTTGACGTCCATCTGAAGTACCTACAAACAGAAACACAACAGAGATCAATCAACTGACTGACTGAGAGGTTTGGCTGGTATTGTGTTGTGTAGTGTACTATTGTGTAGGTATTGTGTAGTGATCCAACAAAGGCTGGTAACAAAGTTTAAGCAGTTAGAGTTAAACTAAGTAAGTTTCAGTGAGTGAGTAAGTTTAAGCAAAAAAACGTTCATTAAACAGTGATTTAATTAAAAGTGAAACAAACCCTCTTTTATTTTTTATTATATTCCTTATCTAATCACACAGAGACATTCATTTCAGACACTTAAAATACTGCCAGGTTTATGAGCCCTCTCACACACACACACACACACACACACACAAAGCACAATCCAGCCATGAAAAGGTCTGAATGCAACAGTGGGCTGCTTCACAGTGAGCGACACAGATATATATTTATACAGAGAAGGAACATTCACTGGGGGGGCATATAAATCTGCACTATAAACACGTCAGTGATAATCTACAGCATTATCTGCATTCCCCAGTGACATGCTGCGCTCGCATGAGGAATCCTTCTGCTCTGTGTAGCCCGGGCATGTTGACCCGTGAAGACCCCTGGAAAAACAACTCAAAAACAGCCCCAAATATTCTGCCTGGACTGCGATTTCTGCTGTTAGCATTTAGCGCTTCGTAAATTTGATTTAGGTTACGTTTGACTTGATCAAAAGAATACATTTAAATGATTCATATATTTATATTTTAAGTTATATATAAGTCAAGCTGAAGTTTCTCTTCCAAACTGAAGTATTAAACACAGGAACCCACAGAATATGTGGTAACACACTGTTCTGAAAGATTAAATAAATAGTATTTCCCACAAATCTTACTGCTATGAAAACAATACAAACGTGTTATTCACGTCTACGTAAAAGCAGGACTGTCTTAACATTTGACAACAAAGTTCCTCTTATCACAGCCATTCTTCACCATATGTGTTCTCAAGGGTTCCTGAGTCGCTTTACAGTTCTTAGAGATAAAGAAGCTTTTGATGTTTGGTGCAGGTTCCTCAGATCAGAGTCTGGTTTATGAGTTCTTTGAACCAGCGGAACATGCAGTAATTGGTTTTCTAAAGAACCAGAACAGAAATGAAAAGTTTCTCCAATATTGTTAGACTGTAAAACTGTATTTTGAGGTCTACAGTAAATGGTATCGGAGTCATTAATCTATCTTATAACAGAGTTTAGTGCATTACACACACACAGAAAAACATTTACATTTATCGTTTTAAATACATTATCCCAAACTGAGTTTACCTCATCTGACCCCTTGTTTTCATTTTGGAAGTTACATGAGGACTCTGTCAGTCATTTCTCTGTCTATTTAATCATATTTCAACACTCTGTCCCACCTGTGTGTGTTTTCAAAAAGTCCAGCTCTTGGATGCTTGATTTTTCCGCACTCGTGCCAAGCTCTTCAGTTTCCACTAAATAGTAGTTTGCTCTCTCTGTCTCTGCCTGCCAAATGGATTCTCTGCTCCCAAAGATTAAATACAAAACACCAGACAGACTTTGTTTCCTTTAAGCCTAATGATGACTATATATCACGGTTAGTTCAATTATTATCTGCTCAAAAAGAAGAATTTTATCTTTAGGAGCTCTGTGGAGAAAAATAACATACATTAATTTGTTGTGCTGATAAGGTCTCTGGGATCAGACCAACATTTAGTTCATAGTTCAACCCTGAACCAACCATTACTGAAGCGTCTGTGAGACTCAAAGACAGCGTTGCTTGTTTTGAAATAGCTGAAGAAACAACACTTGAAAATATCTCTTCTGTCTGTCAGACTGGAGACTTCATTCTCCACTGGAAAGCAACAAATCCGTATCAGTATTTCTGTGCTCTATTCCAGTACAAACATCTAAGCCTTTAAACAAGATAAACGTCTTCAGAAGCAATATTATGCTCCAAGATGTTTTTAAAACCTCACAGTTTTGTCAGATTTCAGGATACATTCTCTGAAAACATGTCTTAATATTTCCATTTATCCTTGGTTTTACTATTAAACAAGACAATAAGAGCTGTTTTGTGTAGTCTAGACAAAGCATGCATGTTTCGTCTGAGGGGGTGTGGCCTCACACTGTAAATATGACCAGTGGGTTTCAAAGCAGCTGTTCCAACCCTGAGGCCACAGAAACTAAAACAATTGCACACAGCCACCATCATGTCCGTGTTTTCAGGTGTCCTATCTAACAGTAGATTCGTCAAGACTTCTTGTTGACTGTTTGTAATTTTGTATTGACTATAACTTCTCATGGTTTTAAATGCAGTACTCCTTTCCTCAAAGTCAACCAATGTTGGGGCCTTCAGTGACCCTCGTCAACAGTGTGACAAGGGTCCCTGCATGTGTTGAGGACAGCTGTCCTCATATCACATATCTCTGCCACAGCCCCACCACACACCCACACTAGCCAACAAACACATTAATATCTTTCCACAATAAAAGCCATTTCAGTTATTTCTAAGAGCGTACATCAGCGTTAAACTCTTAAAAAGGTGTTAGACGCTCTTTCATTTCTGCCCCTGTATTAAACGTAGAGAAATGTCCAGCGCAGGTTGAGCACAGCTGTGATCGGACCTGTGGCTGCGGGCGGCGTGACTGTGTCCCAGTCATTATCAGACGCACAGACACGCCCTTCAGCCGAGATGAATGAGCCCGTTTAATGTTGGCAAATACAATATGTTCTTTGTGTTTGAAAAAAAAAAGAGAGACTGAAAGACAGAGAGAGGAAAGAAAGACAGAAAGAAAGGAAAAAACAGAAAGAAAGAAAAAGACAGAAATAAGGGAAAGAAAATAAAGAAATAAACAAATAAAGAAAGAAAAGAAAAGAAAGAAAGAAAGAAAGAAAGAAAAGGCACTTATAACTTTAAGCTATTAAACATATGTGCTGTTTATAAGCCATTGTGACAGTGAGTCTAGAGGGTTTGAGAGACTGAAACCAACAAACAAACACAATCAGGGCTTCAGCGCACAAGCAGCCCATGAAAGCACCTGATGCATTTGATAAGTATCAAGGTCTCCGGCACGTGCCTCTACACGGCAAGCTGAGCGTTCCAGGGGGCCGCGGCACAGCCTAATCTCTCTTTGTGCTCCAACACACTCAAAGCTGCTTTTGTTTCTCTGTCTCACTCATGAAGAGGTACAATCTCCAACTGAACAAATGCCTTTCACACCAAACACACGCTCACTGTTTTCAAACCACCGATTTACTCATACCGGTAAACCAGACTAGTCCTCTTGTGCGTTATTAGTTAGGCAGAGTTTAACCAATTCTGAACTCTGACGTCATTACTACAGTGAAGACAGAATGAAATGAAACCACTGAGAGAGAGGAGAGAGTTCAGAGGTGTAACACGTTGGCAGACTTTCTCAGTCTACAAAAATATAAAATTAGTAGGACAGTTCAGTCAACAACGAAAATTGTTGTCAACAACTCCAAACACACAAGTCACTTTTCCATTAACACAGCGTTCTTAATTTTGCAAATGTGTTCTGCTAAAAATCCTCAATATTTCCTCATTTGTGAGGTACTTTGGATAAAAGTATCTTTTCTAAAAAAAAAACTAAATATAAATATTCTGCATATGTTAGTTATATTTTAGAATATTGTTAAATTTGTAATACGCTACACAACCAAAAAAGTCATTTTTAGTTTTACATTTTCATGTCATATATTTAACCTCCAACTGAACCATGAAGTGTTGTACAAAAATAATGTGCTTATATCAGGCAGAATATTTTTAGTTTTATGGCTGTGACCCGAAATAAAACTACTACAGAATAAGCAGAAAAAATTGAACTTGTCTTGAATTTGAGTCACATTTAACTGTTTAACGGTTTCTGTGGCAACAAAATGTTTTTAAATAAAGATAAAACTGCTTTTTTTGCAATGTTTATCAGCAAATCGTCTTTCTCTGTTATACATTCTTCTGATAACTGTTGGTTTGTAGTTTAATAACGTCGACTGAACAGATCTTAGTTATTTTTTAAAGGGGCCAGTAAACATTTGGCCAGTTGGCCCTTTAAACATTTGTACAGACAGACAGCTGAGTGTCTTTAATGGTCCCTGGTGGTGCTGGTGGCCCTGAGGGCACGCATGGTCACAAACCCCCTTTCATAGTCTCAGTATGGGCTGAAGGTGTGTGTGTGTGTGAGTGAGTGTGTGAATGTGTGAGTGAGTATGTGTGTGTGAGAGTGAGTGTATGTGTGAGTGTGTGTGTGACTCGGGTCCTCTGAAATTGTATTTAAACGTTCTCTTTGGAAACCCCTGAAATGTGTCCACATGGCCATGTTGCTCCTGGTGTCTGGAGATCAAATGTGTTGTAAAACTTATTAGTTGCTGTTAGTAAATCTTTAAGTTAAGTCAAATTTTGTCAAAACAGTTCAAAATTGTTTCTTCACTGGTAATTTTCATTTTAGTGGATTTTCTAGATGAATATACATCAGTTTTTGACAGTAATGCAGTAACTAAAGTGACAGAAGAACCAGCAATCATTTAAACTAGTGCAACAAATACTACCACAATCTTTAAATCCGTCACAACGTAAATATTACTAAACAAAATATACCTATTATTGTATTACAATAATGAGAATAAGCTTTTTACACTGTATCAAACAGTGACATAAAGACAGGAAAAATGTACTTAGATTTAGAAAGGGAAATTCTCCAGTTTTGTATTGTTTTAATACACAGCTACCTAACACTAACCCACACTTTAATCTTAACAGAAAGTATCTGTATTTTGACAATGTACATTTTTACAAATTATAATTAAGCATATTTTATAGTCGTTTGACAAATAAGAAAGTGCTTATAGTGCTCAGATTTGCTTTTGCTCTGATTTCTCAGGTTTTGCTGACATATGGATACAAATTTGTCCCCAATATATGGTTAAATACACACACACACACACACACACACCAGTGGCACAAGTGTCATATAAACGTGAGTGTGTGGGGACAGATGCAGGGTGGAGGAAAGGATTTAGTGCCTGTGAGAGCTTGTTGACCAAACACTTGTTTCTTTATGGACTGGCAGCTGTTAAACCACACCCACACACTTGACTCCACCTCCAATATGTCCAGCTAAAGTCAATTAAATTTAGTTGAAAGTTAAACAGCTATACCTTCAAAAACATCTACTGCAGCCCTTATCAAACGGTGGCATCGCAAGTCCTTAAGAAACAAGCTCTGCATATCACTGCCACAAAATCACTCAGAAGTCTGTATTATTAAAAGCCTTATTTGTGCAGGTGTCTGACAGCTGAGAAACATGTTGGCAGAACTTCAGGCATGTGTGTGCAGGTGCCCGTCATCCAGACAGTGGAAAACAGAATGTTGTATTTCAGCATTCCAACCATAAACCGTCCAGATCATCGTGACCTTAAGTATAAAACTCACATAGAGGTGAAAGTATAGTTTTACAAATAAAAATGCGGTTGGTTTACCGTGATGCCATTGAGGTGACTGTACTGGTTAGGTTAGGGCTGTGGTGTGGTGGTTAAAGCGTAGTGCTAGTAACCGCAAGGGTACAGGTTCAATCCCAAATCAAGTTTGAGCAAAACATTCAAAGCCAACATGAGCAAAAAGGACCCTGCATATGTTCTTATGAAAAGGCCTTTGTAAACCATTTTGTAAGGCCTTTGTAACTCTCTTGTAAGCATCTAAGTCTTTGAAGTACCAGATCAAAGACCATTTACATCAATCAGAATCTTTAAATTGATAGTTTACTAAACTCTGTAAACCATCTAAACTTTACCCAGTATAGACAGTTTACATTTGTCATTCCGTGTTCCTCAGAAACAACAAAAAAGTCATACAAGTTTAAAATGACATGAATAAATGAAGAATTTGAAGGGTGAACTGTCTAAGGCCCAAACTCTCTATTGAAAGAAAGCCTAACTGAACATAACAGCGACCCAATGCTCTTTTTTAAACCTTGTATATCTTTTCTTACTTTTTATATATCTCCAGAGCAGACTTATACACTATGTGTTTGTCTATGAAATACAAACCTAAAGTTGTATATTTAAACTTAACCAGAACTCATTGGTCTTGGGTTGGGTTGTAGAGACTACTAAGCTACTACTGCACGTGCCCCCACAACATGAATTAATCTAACATGTAGATCATGAGAACAGGCTTGTATGACCATATTGCACCAGCCATAAAGCATGAATTCTCATTCTTGTGGTTGATGTAACCTTCCTTTAAATGTCTAGAATTTCCTTGCCGATAACCATCGGAAATATAAAACTCTCCCGGTTCTTTACTTTAAATGCAGTGTTTACATTTCTGCCATTAGCGATCGGCTAATGTTTGTACACGAAAACAAACCTCTATGCATTCACGTCTGTCGGCCCAGACAACAGGAAATGATGTCACTCCGACATAGCATCGCTGTCAAAGAGATGCGTTTATGTCATGGGAAAAGACGTACCAAAGACGAGCCGCCAAACGTGATCTGTGTGTTTACTGTAAGCGTGTCTAATGTTTCATGAGAGCAGAATACAGACGTATGAAATGAAGCGCATAAGGACATCAGAGCTGAAAGAGCCTCACATTTCACCTGCAGTTTCTCTTACACTTTCTTTCTTATGCTCTCATATCCTGTTATCTTTTCTCACTGTAGGTGTACATTAAACCTTCAGCCATATTTTGGGGCATACACACAGGAAGCAGTTTTGCTATTTTTTATAGTTCTGTTTGTATAAACCCGGTGTGACAAAAGCTCATGGTGCGAGACGTTAGTAACAGCCAAAACTTGTGTGTGCAAAGACAAACAATTAAATAAAAACAGCACAGATGGAAAAGAGAAGCATTCTGTCTGACCAGATGCTAAAACCAAGCGTTTCTGTGTTGATCTATTTTCATCATGAAATAAAAATGTTCTTAATTCAACATAAACTGTAGCTGAAACTCATTTTACTTCATTTACTCTGAAGATTTTTCGTCTCTGGTAATGTCATGAACAGCATATGAGTAGAGAAAATAAATAACATTATTTATTACCTAATCAAATCCAGGTGACTGAAATCAAGTCATTTATATTTGTATGGTGCTGTTCACAATACATATTATGGCAGTTACTTCCTAAGTCACGTATATAAACAGCCACAATGACACAAACACAGTCTGTCCACCTGCTATCCACGAGCCTTCTGCTCCGAGTGACACGCTTGTCTTTCCGTCACTTCCTGTCCACTTCCAGGCGTGGGGACGGTCCCTGTCTCTGTGTGGCCTGCCTGGGGTATTTTTAGATTGTGGGTAAACACGACTAGCGCCGGTCTAGCGGTCCCTCCCCTGCCCACCCTCTGTTAACACTGAAAGAACGCAGTCAGGGGGGAAATGACCGTGAGTGTTGACTCAGCCGACAGAAATAGAGTCGGCAAGGAAATAAATACAGGTAAAGCTTTCAGGCCGGCAAAGGCAGAATTAGGAGTTTCTATTTCTGAATATTCTGGAATGCTGGGCAGCTCCGGTGGGATCCAGGGTGTGTGACGGACGTGAGTGGACGAGATTACCTGCAACCTCATGTGTCCACGGACCAATCACAGCCGTGCACATCCACATTCCAACACACTGGAATGGAATAGATGAAAGAGGGAATAATAATTGGCTGGTTGGAAAAACATCTACAGATACGAGTTGATCGCTGATGGATGTTCAGGAATGTCAAATGTGGAAACCCAACAGCCTAAACAAGAGTCTAAAAATGGCCTTTGATTCCGGTCTGAGAATAGAAGTCAAACAGAAGGGAGTCAGTAAACACATCAGACGTCACAGTGAGACAAACAAATGCATGGAAGAAAAACTAGAAGCCTGGAGAGATGAGAATCCAAAGACGAAAACAAACAGAACTGACTGCACCACACACACAAACACACACAGACACACACACGGTCTGGAATCTGCTATATTATATAATACTTTAAAAATTCAGATATTTATAGTAACACGTCTACAGATGATCGGTGTTTTCCTGGCAAACACGCAAAACCATCATTAAATAAGTAACATATGTTACATAAGTAACAAGTAACATATCTTAATATCTTATATATAATAGATCAACAGATATAATTGCTGCATTAAACCAGTTTAGGCACGATCGTAAAAATAAACTGAAAAATATTTGTAGACATTTAGAAGCCAGCATGTTCCTATAAACCATGTATATTGTTTTTATTGCTGGTACCCAGAAAATATTGAGCAAAACTGACTCTTTTGTTATCAAAAAAGTTAATAACAACAACCAGCGCTTCAGAAACTGCTGAAATGAAAATGGAATTGTCACACAGACAAGTAAATGATGGCGGATTCATTTAAGAAATAAATGTGCTGTGCTCTCTCTCAGACCCTCATGTCTGTTATTTACCTGTTAAAGATAAAAAGGTATTTAATGTGACTATAGCAGCTGGTCTGTGTGCAGGAGAGATGATGTTTGTCACTGGTTCTGTTTTGGAAAGCTGTGAGGGGTTTTCCACAAGCCTGACATCAGAGACTTAATGAAAGAGAATCAGTTTGGAGTCTAGATCATCACTTTGGGTCTTAAGGTCTGACTGTGGCGAACATCAGACATGGAGGTTACTAGACTCTTGTGTCAGTATGTGAACCGACACCCTTATCTCACAGGAAACTGTATTTTAGGAGGTGTCCATTTTGTAAAAATTCAATTAAAAAATAAATTCACCTTAACCTTAACACTACTCTGGTGTACAAAACCTATGGCTGAGACTGTATGAATTCATACAGTAATTTAATTGAATATAAGTGAGTAATTTAATCACTTAAATGTAAAACAGTTATGAAGAGAGATTGTGCCAAGAGATTGTGTTGAGATTTATGATAATCTTCAGGTCTAGGCAGGTTATTTTCCATCAGATAAATAATCAAGATTTTCAGCTTTTTGCAATTATAATCGTTTAAATTCATTATTTCAGTGTTGGCATGTTACTGAGGTATCAACTATTCCAAAGAACAAGACCCTGAACAGCTCGCACACCAGACTTCAAAACTAAATAACATAGACAAAAGACAAAAACGAGAACATTTGAGATACAGTCTGCTCAAATCTAAGAGGATCCACTGGCGTGTCCAATGTGCCCCGTCCGTCCCCTGAGTGACTTTCCTTTACCCAGATGCTTCACTGTTCACCAGCAGCTTGCAAAGTCATCAGCGTCGCCTGCAAAATGTGAAGTATGCATCTGACACGGCAAAATAAAGACGACGTGCACATCTGGTGAACACTGGCGGACAACAGAGCGAATAACGAACTGGAAAAAAAGGAAAAAAGATCTTCCCATTCCTCATTAATTTCACACATTGACAATTCATTTCCCAGATGTTCAACCGCTTGAAAGGAGTTTAGTAAAAAACATCCACATGCAAAAGATGTTTGCTGCTAGTTTCGGTGTCATTAACTACTGGCATTTGCTAACTTACACTGTTGTTTATACGGTTGTGTTTGGAACATCCACAAACCCTTAACAGTAAATGTTATAAAACTAGCACATATTTGCTGCCACAAACTTTTTTCCCGCCTTTTTGGATCATTTTTGAGTTTTGTGAGGCGAGGTGTTTTATTGCTGTGCTTAGCAGTCATATTTACGAAGCCCACATAGAAGAACAGAGATTAGAGGTGGGAGCTTTTGGCTTGTGTCTGAAAACAACACCCTAGCAACCACCCACCACACCCTAGCATCAATGTGGTGAGTTTTTACAAGCTCTCATATTATCTTCAGAAAATGTCAAAATCTTCCTGGGAATGTCATACAACACAGGGGATTAGTCTGAACTGCAGATAATGGTTTAGTTCACAGTTTAGCAAACCCAAAACCGGTCACATCTGACAGAAAACCTGCTCACAGGCTACAGCGGAAACCAATACGACAACAGAAGCTCAACACAAGCCCTCCACCCGCCTTTCCTGCACATAAATAACCTTTCTATGAGCTAAATGAAATAAATACGGCATGGCTTTCAACTTTATTTTTTCAAGCCAGCCGGATGGGTAGAGGCTGGTAGGAACCTTCTTCTCTTCTATGATGTTTGGAGGCAACTTCAGAGGGGCGTCGAGACCGCCAGGCACACTGGGGAGGGATCTATCCCACAGCTGTGCAAACCCTCACTAGGAAAACAGCAGCACCATTTCTACCACCCCCCACTCAGGGTCCAGATCCCATCCAAGCCCAGCCAGGCTCCAGCACTGAGGGCTTCCAAAAGCAACAGCTGCTGCTGGTCCTCGCGCGGCCCTGCCTTTAGAGGCACGTGCCTCTCTCACTCCCCAGGCGAGGCGCCCGGGCGTTGTCCACAAACACAGCCCACGGCCCCGGGTCAGAATTCAGGGCCACTGGGTTTTTGGGAAGGTGTATGTTTTTTTTTTTCTGAAATGACTTTGTTTTGGTGATATTCAGAGATGGACTTCAGGTTGGTTTCATCAAATTAAATGGTAGCGACGGATGACGGAGGTCAAATAGTCAACAAGGGAGGGCTGGAGTGCCCGGAGAGACCCAGAGTTACACAGAGGGCAGGGAGGGGCTAACGAAACTTGTTGACATATAAGAACCAGGTTTGTTTTAACAGTGATAAGCACCGAGCTACTTTTTAAACAAAACAGCACAGACTCCCCAAAATGGTTTAAAATATAGCCAGAGAGTACAAATGTTATGTTACAGGAGAGTTTAGAAATGCTTATCTAACCAGCGGATGTGAGGGCAGTCCAGCCTCTCCCACACTTGACCAATGCTATACGAGTATGTGGGGGGGGTCATTTACGCTTAGAATAAGCCTAAAATTTGCCATTACTTTTCTAAGCTACCCAGAACCACCTAGCAATGCCCTAGCAACAGCATAACAACACAAAAATGTCATGACACCTTACAAACTACACCCCAATGTACCAACTTCCCAAGTTTACCACAGGCAAACACCAGTAAGATTTCAGAAAACATTTACATTGAACTGAGGTAAGTGCTCTTTGCATCCACTGGCGTAGACATGGCAGCTTTGCTCAGTGATGTCACAGGTTGGCCGACAGGAAGTTCAATGCTGACAGTTTCTCTGATCTCTTAGAGAGCAGTTCTAGCTGTATATTTCTTATACAATATATTCACTTTGGAAGGACTTTAAAAGAAGGACATGAATTAAATCAACACCCTATAATATTATAAGGACACCAGCAACTAAAGAGCAAAACTCAGAAGTTAAACAGGGTAACACCCTAAAATCCACCCACAACACCATGGTAACAGGTTTTGCATGAGAAAACAAAAGAATAAAAATGCAAAACATCTCATTTTTACTTTGTTTACATATTTCTTCTCATTGTCTTGATTTTCTCTTTTCTTCTAACACATGACAGACCCACAGTTAAATTCATATTCGTATCAGGTCAACAGATATTTCCACTCATTTTGAGCCTTCAGGAATAAAAACGCACATTTTGTGAAAGTTAAACAAACATGATCAAACACAGCATTGATGACGTGACCTGGAGGGCACAGGAAGAGGAAGTATGGAGAAGAATGCGATCTAAATTCGCCATGTGAACTTCCGTGAGAGACACAGATCTGTGGCGTGAAACTACAACAAACACCAGGATTAAATGTCAACAACTTCAGGTCCAATATCTGTTTCTCCCTCCGCTGACACTGAAGTCCCAAAACAATGGAAAACAGTTGCCAACACAATGCTAAAGTGTTCACAGAACGCTGCTATGCAGTTGCTAACATGACAGGAGTGGTTTTCACCAAGCTGGTGTGCGATTTCTAGACTGTTCTGAGTTGTAGCTCAAATCAGAAGAGCTTGACACATTTACATTTATTCATTTGGCAGATGTTTTTATCCAAAAATTACACTGCATTGTATATTTTATCACTATGTGTTTCCTGAGAATCTAAATCACTATGTGTTTCCTGAGTTTCCTAAATCATTCGCTACTGTAATAGTATCAAACAAAAGTTTAATAATTTGGTTGTGAATTTGTTCACATCAATAATCGTCAGTTGCCCTAGTTGTTTTAACAAACGTTGTTTTAAACAAATGAATCTTTAGCATAATGAGGATCTTAAATACATTCCATAGCCACAAACAAACAGACTTTAATTCTTGATGACAGGTATGTGATGCCGTTGAAAGTCTTTTGATGGAATTATACAACAATCAAAACAGGCCGGTTTATTAAGGGAACGCAGGGTGGAGGTTCATTGTAAAAGCAACAATGCATCAATTAACTGTATATATAAAACAAACTGGACATATTTTCTGTAACACTTGATTTTAAACAGGAAGCAGATCTGTCTGCCTATCACGCTGTCTCTCTTTTTAGTCTGTAATTACACACATCTGAAGGTGTTAGTGATGGGACTATGGATGTAGTTTTGTACTTTTATCATGCTTTAGAAGTCTGTCACACACACACACACACACTTGTCACTCCTTTCATACTCTGCTTTACGTGACTTTTTGTCAAAACACACAAACACAAAAGACTGAAGTGAAACTAACGCACAAAATAACAAGTGATGGTCAAACTGGTTTGAATGTATACAAACCAGTATGATGAGTGTCACTATTCAAAGAAGAGACTGAAAGAGAAACTTTTAAATGTACAAAACCCTTTCTTTCAACAACCAAATTAACTGACTATTTGCATTTTGTCTGGAAACGTTTTTACAAATTAATTATACAGAGAAATTCCCATTATAAGCACAATATATCTTTGTCTCCAACTGATTTTAAGATGAAAAGGTTTTTAAGATTAAAAAAAAATTACAACTGGTAGTGTAGCTTTATAGCAATACATATTTTAAATAAATGTTAAAAGCTTATAAAAATGAAAAATGAACTGAAGTTGTAACTGAAATTGTAAAAAATCATAGTGCATCAGCTACATTACTTGAACTTGTTGAGGGTGTAGGATATTTTTAAAAAGCCCCATTGAAACACAAGTGAACACACATACGTGGCAGATTGTGTGTATAGCTGCACCTGGAACATTGTGCCATGTAAGAATGCCAGAGCAGCAAGTCTGGGGACATAGAACAAGGAAATGATTCAGCTACCTTACACACACACATACACACACTCTCTCTCTCTCTCTCTCTCTCATTCACACACACAATTAATCACGCACACATTTAATCACTCACACTAACACACACAAGCAGACACACACAATCACACACACACACACACATACACACACACAAGCACACACTCAAAAGCACCTAGTCCTTGTTTTTTATTTACTTAATTTTATTAAGTAAAATTTACTACATTTAATACATGCCCTTGGTCTTCTGTGGTGTTTATCTGTGCGCATTATTCTAATTAAAAGCAAAAACATAGTGCCTTTGTACACATCTACACACTGCAGTAGAGCAAAATTGGCGGGAAACAGGGTTTGACAGACATATTGCTGTAATTCTATACACCGCTACTTAGTGCAGCCGCCACGGGGGCCCACTGACAGCTCCATGCACCCCAGTGCCTGATGGGATAGATAGAGTGCCTGCGGTGTGCCATGGAGAAATGCGACCCCGAACGCCTCCGAGGCCTTCAAAATAAGAGAACCTCTGCCGGCCCCCGGCGCTGTGGCGTGGAGTGCGATAGCATTGTGCTACAGGGAGGAATCTGGTTTCCAGAACTGACATTAGCATTCTGAAATGGCCTGTCTGCGATCAGTTAGCGCTTATCTGATTTATGATGCCGGTCCACCTGTCAGCCGCTGGACGTCCTATCACTGCAGTCACTCAGCTGAAGAGATAAGACGCCAGCAGGCTCACGTTTGGATGGATAATAACCTGTGTTTAGGGCCAATATTAGCGGACCTAGCAGACTTTCCTCCAGTGCAGGAGTTCACACACTCATACACACACACACACACACACACAGAGAGTTCATGTACACCTCAGGTATGGATTAAGTTTCACTTTCTCTTATGACTGCATTGCTTTAAAACATTGTGCTGACTGGCTGCAGAACCAGGTCTGGTCATCATTTATAACTGTCAATAAGCAGAAAATACAAACAAACAACAGATAAACACAGACTTGAGAATGCTTGGCTCCCGGGTGCCCTTGTGCTTCGCTAACTAATCTCAGCACTCAAGCAGCCGCTAGAGTTTCCTTTAAATATCTGTGCCAGTAATCCAGATGTGCTTTTATTCAGGTAGCTAGATATAAACATGTCAACAGTTAACAACTAACATTGTCCAACTAACTCCAAGCAACATGTTCCCCTTGACTTGAGCTTTGAAATGACATTGGTTGACTTAAATGAAAACACAAACCATAGAAGAATTCATATTTATGTCTTTTTTCTCACAGGCTTTCATAACTAGCGGCAGCATTTCCCCACCGATGGAGAACAGACAGAAAACAAGCTATTCATTGTCTGTTTGTCACCAACTGACCGAAGAATTTAGCCATTAAAAACAACAACGGCGGCGGCATGGGAAAACTGCACAGCACACATTCATTAAGGCCATTAGGAGACCAGGGCGATTTGACAAAGGAGTTAAAATAAGGTTATGGGAATTCAGGGGGGAGAGAAAAAGACAAAGAAAAAGTGAGATGGAGTGAGAGGATTTCAGCCAGGCAGTCAACAGACTTTTGGGCTGTGGGAAACATGCATCAAAGAAGAGCGAGGATGAGACCGCAGGACATGCGGAACGGCAACCGCAAACATCAGACGAACATCAACATCTTTATGGTGCCTTCAATCTGTCAGAGAGACATTTTCCTGAGGAGTTGTTTTGGCGCTTGTGGACTGCATGCGAGTTTCACAGCATTCGCTGCTCGTAACTTAACAGACAACAACACAAGTCTGATTCGAGATTCAAGCGTGTCAGCGCAACATAATCCTTATGCAACACATTTTCACGGTATGGGTCACCTCAACAAGACTGAACACGGCCTTTACAGGTGGCATTTATTTCTGTGTGAGGGGAGGCACAACCTGAAACAGATGTTTCAGTGACTTTCTGATAGCGATGCAACATTGCACAACATATAAACTCAAGAGCTAATGTGTGTGTTTTCTGTTGTGGTAAGATTACATTACTAAAATCAAAATTTATTATTATTAACTCATATTTTGCATTAAATTTATACAAAAATATGTTTTTAGCTACACCATCTACATAAATATTTTTATTTTATTTAAAATTGTATGTCATATTCTTTGTATTTGCATCTTCATTTGTATGTATGTATTTTCTCTTTTAGCAAAATTCACAAATAAATGACAACTTAGAACTTCAAATCTGCTGAAAATATATAAGAATAAACTATTTTCCTGTTTCTTCAAATTTTTCTCTATGACACAAGAAATCTTGTGATACCTGAAATTGGTCAAACACAACACAGACATACAACACAGCTCACCCTGCTATGGCTCAGTTACGTCACCCTGACACAACGACACATTCACAGTCATAAAAATTTCAGCAATCAAACCTGCACTGTTTAAATAATGACCTGTTCTTTATTAACCCGGAGCCTAGGGTGATTCTCAAAGTCCAAGATTTGTTCCATACATGTTGCCTATGTAACAAATATACACTCAGACAACAGATACAATGCACGGCTGTGTCTTAGCTTATCTTTGTCAGACATTCCAACAAACAAAGGATCAGGTGTTTGCTGGTTTACCGCGGTGAAGGGCGCATTCAATCATTTGGCCCCGTGGAACCGAAACAGCCATCAGGCCATTATGTTCTACAATTACCTTTTACTATGCAGTCGTATAAGTGTCTAGTTTACAGGCTACATTAGCGTTTGCACTGGTGTGCAATAATGTGCTGTTTTTCATGCCACGCAGCAGCGCAAACAAACGGGTCTATTGTGCGTGCTGTGTGTCAAGAATTATGCCAGTATATTATGTATACGTGGATGCCATTATCTCCATTAGGAGCGAGTGGAGTACGACAAAACCACAGAGGGGATATTTAGCAATTCCAAGAAGCGTTTGCTCCCAAGAAACATTCTCTTAAATACTACGCTTAAACCTGGGAATTATGGGAAATGGCACATGGCATATTTGCGCTCTGGATGGCACAGCCATTACGGCGTTTGGTGGAAAAATGCGGACGACAGGAACCATTTCAAATCGGAAAATCTTGAGTACTAAGGTTGGAAATGTGAAAGTGTTTTATCGTACCGGTAAAACTGACCATATCGTTCAGGGTACAGCGTGTGCCGTCTGCAGTCTAATGGCATCAATCTCATTTTAGACCAATTCTGTAGTTCAGACTGTAAAGCCACAAATCCCCCGTTCCAGATGAAACAAAATGAGCTTCCCATTCAGGGAAAAGGCTGACTGCAGTCCGAATGGATTAGATATTGACACGCATAATGACACAGCACGACATATTTAAAGGATGATGTAATCATAAGGGATTTTTAAAGGTCTTGAGGGATGAGTTTACCATTAGTCTGACATGTTGAGCTCACAGCATTCCCAGTAAGTTACTTGGTAACTTAACTGTTTAGGGTGGATTGTGGCACAAATGTGGGACATTTGTTGTATTTCAGACTTTTGTAGTATATTACAATTTAAACCAACATGGTAAAACCACACCCAATATTATCATATACTTGGATCACGGGGCAGTACAACTTTGATGATAAACAGAGTAGAGATGATAAACTGGTATTTTACAGTTTAAAAAAAAATTCTGATAAAAAAATTCCTGCATTGATGTATGTACCTAAGAATGACCACAACACACAATGATGCCAAAGTACAAGCATTAATACATTTATGAAGTACTACATTGTCTATAAACAGGCATTAATACATTATTAAAATATAAATCATTGTCTCATTTAGGTTCCAGTAATAATAACAGTCCTGTCATACATATCGCAATTCTGATATAAACTACAGCATACAGTTATATGAGGCTCGGATCATACCGTCCACCCCTGCCAGGAATCTTAATATTAAAAACGAAGTCAAGACATAAACTAGCATGCTACAATGACAAATGTAATTCTTTAAAACAAACGTCTCCTCAGACAAGACGTGAAAAACATACTTCATTATAAAAGCCATTCTTTATTGTCAAGTTAATGGCACTTTTAAGAGTTTTGAGCGCTTGAATTTTCCTCTGAGCAGTGGCCGTGTGGAGCAGCCTCAGGGTTCATTGTGCTGAATCAGCAACACAGCACACAGGAAAACTTCTGCAGGGCTGCCCCCCCCCAACAATTGTCTGTGAACTTGGTGAACTTTGGGCGCATGCCAGGTTAGCGAAATTAGCGGCTTTACCCGAAAACCAGAGGACGAATTAAGAGAAAAAGCCTGTTGCATTTTACCCCATGCTGTCTAATTACAGAAGAAACCTCCTTTACATCCAAACAATGAAGTCGTCCATTGGGCAGTCGGTTTTCTGTCATATAATTGTTGAATTTTTTAATAGATACTAACAGAATCTTGACACACATTTTAATACCTTTGTATTCTATAACCATTACCTGAAGACAGGTACAAAAAACACAAAACACCGAAAACAAAGACACATCACACCTAAAAACACGCTGAAATAGCAAGGCGTATGTTAATTCATATTAACTGCAACCGGTGTCACAAATTTTAAAGGGCCAGTTCACCCCAAAATTAAAATGTTATGAATGTGATTTGAGAAAGATTTGCATTGGCAGAAACTATTGACAAAATATTGATAAATATGGTTACAGATTTTTCCCCAAACTTTAATTGAGGAGTTTAATTCGCCTTAAAGGTAATTTTATATGTGAAAACCTGTTCCAGGTTAATGTTTGTAGTAAACTGTAAGTCAAGTTGGACTTGAAAATGAACCTGGAACTACATTTGTGATGTTTTAAATAAATGATCTCACGCGATGCCGCCCAAATGAGTCAGAAGTCTCCAACGAGGCAAAAAGCAGCAAAAAACAGAGGACAGCTCCTCACCTCAATATTACATGTGTGTGTGTGTGTATGAGGTTTGTGCCAAACCACTACCCTCTCATTACAGCGATTTCACTTCTCCAGAGTGGCTCCACTATGGCTCACCCCCCTAAACCACCCCAAACACGCGCACACACACACACAGCCCCCAGCATGCACCCTGCCATTAGGGCTCTCTCTGTAAAGGGTCATAAAATCTACAGCTTCTTACCACATCATCACATTCTCCAACAGCTACTGCACACGGGAACGTTATCTGCTGTACCGTGTTCTGATTGGCTGACTCGATCGTTACTGAGCTCTGATATTCTCAAGGCTGTTTAAAATGTAGTGTGTTTTGCTCAAGTGTTAGAACTACAACACACTAGCAAAAATGACTGTTTTTAAGCAGGTTTCCTGAACAATAACAACAGTGTTTTTTCCAGATTCAGACAAGCGATGGAGGTGTTTTTCTTTTATTTTGAGTCACATGTCCAGAGTCACATGTTTTTATACTTTTAGTCTTTTTTAAATAATTTTCGAAGCTCTACAGCATCTGTTCTCATTCACTTCCACCAGATCAGAACTTTTTTCCATCAATTACACAGTTAGAAATGACCTGAGGGTAAGAAAATTCATTTCTTAATGAACTATTCCTTTGGCTTAAACACTCACACATGCCCGTATTTAAGAGACTAAACGGTCTGGACAAGCGACTCACGCACAAAAACAAAAACACTTCCCTCGTCGTCTGTGGCTCTGCGGGCCGATGCACAGATCTGGGTAAAGACGGAGAAAAACACACTGCCTGTTATTGTTGTCGTGGCTAGTAGCGTATAATTTGGAGGGTGGGGTGGGGATCGGGTTCCTCTGTGACTCGTCCAGTGTTTTGTGATGGTTCTATAGACAGAAAGGGGGCCCGACCTTGAACGTTTTGTTGAAGAGAAGTACTGCAGTGTAACACAAGGAGCGGTAAACCACAGCCAACACGCACGCACGCACACATGCATGCACGCACATACACACACGAGCGCGCACGCACATACACACACACAAAGACACACACACACTCACTTACACATGCGCACGCACATACACACACACGCGCGCACACACACACATGCGCACACACCCACACATCCAGAAAGGCAGCAACATGTGAATTACTTTCTGTGTGTGTGTGTGTGTGTTAAAAGACTAAAGTTCAACATAGAAAAACAGCCTGTTTTGAAAGAATTCTACTGTTCTGAGAAGTCTTAAAGGGTCCTGAAATTTCTTTCTGTGCTGGCCTTCTAAATGACTATATATTAGAGAGCGCACAGATCAGATAAGGATGGGACAGGCACTAAATGGCCCGTTGAGTTTAGCTCGCCCCCCTCCATCAAGACACGAGATCTAAACAAAGCAAAATTATGCACTGGAGATTCTCCATTACACACATGCCAACCCAAGATGCTTAGAGATTAGGTCCTATGCAAACACTGTAGTGAGGGAGTGGTTTATGTTTGTGCTTTAAGCCCATGCACGCTTAATGGCTGTTTACAGCATCACATACACACAAGAGAATTACATTGGGACTAATAAAACCAGTTACTGATGTTTGAGTACTCTTTAAAATTGTGTTTACCTCACCTTCAAAGAGAAACACCAGGGTGAGAGACGTATGCTAACATATAAAGTAAAGATGGCCAAAAATGGTAAATCTGAGGCGTTACAGTACAATAGCCATCTTAGATTAGCCAACCTCTCAAAAGCACTCACACCAGCTGCAAGATTCACTGGAGTCAAACCAGTTTTCAAGCGAATTCCTATCCAAACCAAAAGATTGAGTGTGAAAGAGTGTTTCAAACTTAATTTCACACCAACACTATTTGCTGACCTGCTATACTGACCAAAAATGTTTTTATTAGGCACTGCAAATACTGAAAGACAAATAAATAAAATAAGAAAGCAAATAATAATAGCCCATAATGACAGAACTGTATTGTCTCTATGCTGTGTGTATTGTACTAATACAGCTGTCCCACACATTATGGTTGGCTCCTGTTGAGGTAATTACCGGAATAGAAATGAATAGGCGTTTACTGTACTGGCTGATAACCTTTGAATCAGATTTAAGGACCCCCAGTTTGGGCAAGGCAAGACATGCGGTGTTCTCCACAGTCTCAGTAGGATGTGTAGTGGACTGCCTAATGTCAGCCAGTTTCCTGTCTTTGTCCAGCCTGCGAGTCGGTCCGAATGGAGTTGCTGCCAAACACATAAATCAAAGTGGAGTGGCAGAGAGTGTGAATGGGCGCACAATGTGCCAAGACACAAACCGGATCGGAGGTCTTGAAACGCCACGGTGAACTGCCATGAGCGTCTGTACTGATTTTATCAATACTGCTTTATATTAAAACTTCCTTGAATTGTGATTTACTTAAACAGATTGTGGCGATTGGAGAGGCTCTACAGACGCCTGACGGATGGTTTGCGGTTAATCGCATTCGAGCTCCAGAAAGCTCTTCATTCATGGGTTTACCTGCCCGACTTCCCTTCGTAGATTCCTTCTGGAGGTGGGCTGGACACACCCTCACCCCAGAGAGATGGAGAACAACCCCTAGCCTGTATTTAGAAGTCTTTAACCTCTGCAAATTAAACCACACCCGTCTGTGGACACATTTAGCCGTGTGTTGAAAGGTAACCTGTCTGTGGGGAATATAATGACCTTCAGAATGCATTTTAAACTGTTTTGTCATTTGCAGTTGCGCTAATAAGTTCTGAAGCAGCAACAGATGTTACACATTTCCCAGAAGACCAAATATTATCAATTAACACGGGTCGTTGTGTTGTGGTAGACACACTTATTACACACTCTTATTGTAGTGCGAGTCTCTCAGTCTTACTTAGAGAGATAAGACGGATCTTAATATCACAGACACTGCTAAGAAGAGCTCAAACGTGCCAAAGATTCTGGAAAAGCACAAAACCTGGGAGATGTTTCTAAAGATCACTGGACTCATGAGCAACAATCACAGAACATACACACAGTCATTGTGCATCAATCAAACAACATGTATTTTAAGAACGTTTGCACAGAATATGTAAATTAGCTTATTCAGATTAGAACCTAATATGATCAATATTAGGCCATTCCTATGATCATTTTCTAAACATTGCAGATTCTGCAAGGTGTGTAAACATTACGAGCACAACTAGTATATTAACTTTGGTTTAAAGTCTCCTGAATGTGGTGAACAGTCTGTAGAAAATATACGTTTAATTTTAATAAGGCTTTAAACATTTAATCAACTAGATACTACACTGAGAACAAGCGCAACAAGCACAAAACAACAAGGAAATCATTATTCCGTAATGACCACTGGAAAACTCATGGAAGTATCAGATTGTAAGATGAATGATAAGAAATGAATTGGTCGTGTGCTGTGAGTATACTGAACAGTGAACAGTCACGCACAGTCTCACACACAACTATAAATGTGACTCCAATAATTATACAGTCTACCTTTAGAATTTTACAGGAACAATAAACACATAAAATGTAATTGTTCAACTTTAGTGTCACAAAGGGAGATTCTGTTCCAGTTATATTCACATCCAGTTAAAGTAAATAAACGTTGAGTCATTTCTGTTACAATCACACCATCAGAGGGAAATCTTTACAGCTCTCAAGCCAAATGTAAAGAAATGAAGGAAACACAAAAATGCAAAGCTAGCTGGCTAATCACCCTCTCTCTCTCTCTCTCTCTCTCTCTCTCTCTCTCTCGCGTGCATGCACCATCTGAGCTTAACTTATAATAAACCACCAGCAAAAATTGTATGACATAAATCTATTTGCACATCTGTTTGTCTACATGTGTAGTATGTATATGTTCATATTCTAAAGGGTAGGAAAAGATCTCATCGCAGTTACGTTGTCACTGGTGTGATGTCATTTCACAGAGATACCAAACAGATACGCAGCATTCAATGCAGGACACACAATGACTAAATCAAATGCACCACAACATATTTATTGCACCTCACAAGTCATTTGTTTTACACATGAACAGGCACTTGTGATTGTTGCATTTATACTGTATTGTGCTGTGCAGGCTTTTCCATAACAAAAACAAAGGCGTGACAGAATCTAAAATAAGCATATTTATAAAAGATATATGAATATTGCTTCTTGCTTGTCTGATGTCTCTAGTAATCTGACATGGGCTCTCCAGTAATTCAAGAGATCTCAACAGTGTGCTTACCAGTGTGCTAAGTTATGCTATCCACTTATATTAAATCTCTGTACTCTCACTGTATTTCTCACTGTCTGTAATATGTCTCATTTGTGTTATTTTTACTCTTGAGGAGTCTTAATATAACACAATTCCTTTTATCATATTAATTTTCTTTTTTCTAGATATTTTTACTAGAAAATTATAAAAAGTACACTAGAAAGTACACTAGAAAGTACACTAGAAACACTAGAAACACTAGAAAGTGTATTGCATGGGGAAGTGTCAGTAACCAAATTAGTAACAACCAAGCAATTACATTTTCCACAGTGGCTTACAAAAAAAATGGAGGGTGTTCAATATTCAGTTGAGGTTGTGCATACTTGTTCAATATTCAGTTGAGGTTGTGCATACTTGTTCAATATTCAGTTGAGGTTGTGCATACTTTCTAAGCTATCTTATTAAAAATCCACTTCCAGCCCCTCTGGAGACGTCAAATCCAAGCTCTGGCTTGTTATTCTTTAAACAATTTTTCATTCAAAACAGCAGACAGCCAGATAACATGCAATGTCACGGCTTCTAATCCATCTTTGTGAGCAGTCAGCCAGTCAGAGTGCTTCATGTAACACAGCGTGAGCGTGGAGAAGAGCCGTTTGTCAGGATGTGTGTCTTTGTCTAGGAAGCATAAATCAATGTCGGGCTGTGCAAAACTCCAGCACATTAACTGCAACTTACTCACCGAGTGCCAGTCAAACAAAACACCTTACAACATTTGCCTCATGGGAAGGCCGTTGTTTCATGCAAATAACAACTGTAAAATAAAGCGAAAGAAGTGTGTGTGTAACTCATAGCCAGACTTCAGTATGTGCTTTTAAACGTTTACAGAAGTCAACAGAGTCCAGGTTAGCTGCAGTCAGAAAAAATGCATTGCTCAGGAGTCACTCATTTGTGTCTCAGGAGGCCTGAAGGAGTTCTCCATTGTGTCTCATTTAAGCTGGAGAACTTCTCAAACGCATGACTGGAGACTGAATCTTTTGTCTCCATCCGCTCGCCATATAATTTCATTTCTCATCAATTTCTCATTTTAGAAGTTTCTGTACTACAGGATAAAACAGAGAGAAACAGTGTTTACACAAGGCTTAAACTTTCAGCAAGAGATTTTGGGAGATTTCCTGGATGAGGTTTGTGTCAGGCTACGTGAAGGTGAGGTCAAACACACTCATATTTACACACACTGTGAAAGTGGCAAACAGAAGAAGTATTTTCCACAAGCATCCTTTTCTCAGTTTGCTGGTGATTCCAGTATATGAGGTCAGGTTTTAATATCTAAAGTTTTATTAAGGAAAACATCACTACAGTGAACTATAGTGCAGTAATATTTGTGCATTAGTCTAAGATTGGGGTTCAAATATTTTTTGGGGCCACTGTGTTAAACTATGGTGTCTTGTGTTTATTGCATACGATCCAGATGTCTGTGTTTATGTGGCCGCAGCTCCAGTGTGTGTGTGTGTGTGTGTGTGTGTGTGTGCTCAGAGGGTCAGTCGGTTCATCCACCTGTTGCCCTGAGGCCAAAGAACCACCATCATCTTGTCACGACAAGTCTCTCTCTCTCTCTCTCTCTCTCTCTCTCTCTCTCTCTCTCACACACACATACACACACACTCTTCCGCTTAAATCAAAACATCACAGCAAAACTCATGTGTCTACACTGACTACAACTCTTCAAACTGTGTTTTGTTTTTTCTTCGAAAGACACTTGTATGACCATTTTCCAGCTTCTCTCTGACACACTGAACTGAACAGTTTTTCTGCTGAGACTTTTATGTAAATATTTTGCCTCCATGTAAACTGGGCAACAATGCTGGATTACAAACAGCGGGTTTCATTAGTTTGTTGCTGTCACACCTTTTACAAACAGCCTGTTTATAAAGCTGCATTATAATGTCATATTCACTTATTTATATCACTGAGAACATTTAGAAAGACAAACAGACATGTTTGTCCTGGACACACAGCCAAGAACGGCCTAATATGTGACAGATTCACAGCTATAAAGTTATATGCTAACTAAAGAACACTGGCTATCCAATGTCATCACTGTACTTCCTATTACTGTGTGTCATTTTCTTAAAAATCATATTTGTAACAGAAACAGCTTCTACTGAAATAATAATTCTATGAATGTGCTGGTGAAGATGCTTTCAGTTACTGGAAACAAAGATCTGCAGTCACACTATCACAAAACCTCAAGTTTCACAATCACAGTCTGACTTCCTCAAAGACAACAAACAGAAGAGACAGATGCAGTGCTGTGCTGTCTGTGACCGAGGAGATGGCAGCCCAATGATTGTGCTGTCAGCCAGAGACCTGATAACATCAGCGTTTGTGTGAATGAGATCGAGCCACTGGGGTGGAGACAGACAGATAACAGAGTTAATTCAGGTCTGTGTAATACGCGTGTGTGTCAGGCCACATTATAGCCATGCCAATATTCAGTACAACAACACAATATTACAACAGACATGTGTAACTGTCGCATTAGCAAATTTAAATGTTAAGTCTGATACAAACTGTGAAAAAAGTTCAGATGCTCTTATACCAAATTTTAGCGCTGGTGAAACGCTGATTGTCCAATCAGATTACAGGACCAAAACTAACTGCTATATAAAGCCACATCTGAGTTGACCACACCTGCACTGACCAAAATCCTTGTTATGAAGAACACAGTCAAAGACAAAAGTAAAAACATATAAACTATATACATTACAAACTGTGTGTGTGTCTTCCAATACACTGTAGATCTTACTGAGGTTTGTTGAATGTATGAACGTGAGATCTTCTGTACCTTATCTTCCAGACGGATCAGTCGGGCTCCAACTGTATGATATTCTTTATCAACGCCTTTCTCTGAAGACAAAAGACCAAGCAGACGATCAATAAACAACAACAATGGTAGGCAGAATGCATATAAGAACAGTGTTCCTGAAGAATACTGAGTTACTGAGTTAAGAATCCTATTTGATAAAGTACATTTAAGACTTCTATATGTAAATGGCCGTCTTTATGATTGTCTGACTTTCTTTGTGGGGGCATAATATACCGTCTTTATCAGTTGCTAAATATTAAATAGATGTAAATATGTAAATGCAGGGGTTCATATATTAATAATAAAAACACAGGAAGGTTTGTCAACGATCTGTTTTTGCTTTACTCTAGTTTGAATAAATGTACAGGAAGGATTTGAGTCCTGAAAGTCACAATATGTTTATCAAGTTCTTTCATTTCCAAAGAGCAGCAAGAATCCAAGTTTCCCTTCAAAATTATTTTGAACATTAATTTTGAATCTATGCTTGATGTGGGACCCATTAAAAGTTATAGCAGTGACCGGGAACAGTTTATTGGAAAGTTTTCTTTTCTCTTACCTGGCAGGAACATTCCCGGTTTTCCCAACGTGTGATCCAACCTGTGAGCGGAAAAATGGCAGGAAACTGTAAAATACACAGCAATTGTTTGGAAGTCCCGCCCACAGCATTTATTCAGAGGGACAAAATATGCCTAAACTGATACTGTGTGTGTGGGGGGGGGTGATGGTGAGGTTCCGCATGGTGAGGTCATCTCACCTTCTCTGGAGTTCTTTGATGCGCACCATCATGTTTAGGTGCCCCTGTGAATACTGTTCAATCACGTCCCGCACGTCGTATGGTTTCCTTGCTTGCTGTGGGACAGAGATGCCGTCAGTTAGCGCTATTGTCACCACAGCTGACTATACATCTGCTCCCAAGGGCCACCAATTTCCACGCTTTGTTACTGCATCTCAGTTTATCTCAGCAACAACAATAACAAAGGTATGGACCAGGTCTCAGTCAGGCAGCGCTGTTTTACATTGTAATAGTTTTCTTTAATTTGTTTCACTTAATTTTAAATTGTGGCTAGTTTTAACTGCTCAATAGCTCAATTATTTTAATTAGTTTTTGCTTATTTTGTATGTTTGGCAAATTTCGCATTTTATTTATATCTCATGCTTTATTTGTTCATAACAACACACACTGTCAGATCAAGCAATAATTAAACTGTGATTGGTTGTTTTGCATGTCAATCAGACAACTCCTGGTCTAATTGGGTGACTATAAGACAGAAACACACTGGCAGTCTAAAGCATTTAAATGTAAACATTCATATTTCACTGCACATTTATAATCAGTTTAGTTTTTATGATTAGTTTCTTGATGTACCTGGAATTTCCGTCGAGCCACAAAGTACTGCATCCGTCTGATGACCTTGACGGCGGATCTGTGTGCGTGAGAAAGTCTGAGGAGAACAAAACAAACAAACAAACACACACACAGTGTCAGAAAATACCAAGCAGGCCCACAGCAATGTGTGTGTGTGTGTTTGTGTACGTGGCAGCACAACAACACACAGACTCTCCAAGTGAACTCTGGGAGGGCACTCTGGGGTTTTTGGCTGAAACAGCCTGTGATTTCCACCCTGCCAAACTTTATACCCAGAAATCCTTGCAGCAGCAGTCTCTCTATGCGGTCTTCTGCATACGGGCCCTAGTGGAAAAACAAAGCCCATATTTCTAAGCACAGATAACACAGACACTTAAGACCAGATAACAACCTTGACCTTGTGCAGACAAACACCTCAGAAACCTGCTTGGAGTCTAAACAACTTAAATGCAGGACTGGTCTGGGCATTTATCACTGACTCCTCAGAAACGCAACCCTGAGGAAGAACTTTAACCTCAGAGTACCAGTAAATCCTCAGCACATCCTGAGAGTGACTGTGTTGTAAAGCTGTGCACTCTGTGTACTGCATGCATTATGAGGTGGGTGTAAACTAATGTCTTGTTCTAAATTTCCCACTAAAAAAGTCTGTCAGGAAATGGCAGATCGGTGATGCGCTAACCGCTAAACCCGTTCAACCATCAACAGCATTCAATGGCACATACTTCCAAATCTAACCGGACTGGAGAGGCTGTCACTTCCTCCTGATAACAACTAATTGAAAATATACGTCACGATACGTCTGGCCTGAAGAATGTCAACCACTCATGCGCATCCTGTGACGTGACCAAAGCTGTTCCTGTGCGCTTCACATGCCTGGTGATTTATCACAGCTTCAGTCCGCTGTGATAAAACACTCTTAGCGCCATTGATCACTTCTCTCTGACCCTGCAGAGGAGACCGGCTGCAGTTGTGCACTGCCCTCTCCGACAAACAGAGACGTCTTAATTAGAGGCGGGGACGGCTGGACAAAAGCTCCCAGCAGCCCCGGCGCTGACACAGGCCGTAAAGCACGCAGATCAAAGGCCTTCAAACGTCCGCTGTCCTCCCCTCTCATTGAGCACGTCTGATGCCGCAGCGCACAGGAAATGCACGCAAACGCCATGAGAACATCCAGAGTGGGACGCTGTGTATGTGCGCGTACGTGTCTCGGGTCCCAATGTGGTTGGGGGAGAAAACACATGCCCCCAAAACATGAAACACATGCTGTTTAATCACGGAACTGACTCCTCGCATTACAGCGGCCTGCGGGCACGCGAGCGCAACACGCCTGACGCATGACCACCTTCAAATGCAAGAGATTTAACGCGATTACTGAGCAAAACAACTAACAGTTTTCTCACTGTTAGTTCACTATTGCTGATTTGAACTTTAAACACAAGGTATTAAATTAGGCACAACATGTCATGCATCATTTTACACACGAACAATACCTTACCATGATAAAGTTATTAGACTTACAGCTTTTATCCTCATGGGTGAGAAATCGGGGGGATAAAATACACTGAATGAGACAGAATTTATTATACAGACAAGGAACAATTAAGCATGTTAGACCAATGAGATTTCAGTATCTAGCAAAACACTAACTAATCTAACATAGAGCCTTTGTGTCCAACAACACAAATAATCTTGGATAATGTTCTTGTTGCAGACAATGTGTGAAGTTTGTACAAATATATTTAGTATATTTGTCCATATACATGAACTGAAACACATGTATCAGTGTGTGTGTGTGTGTATGTTATGTTGGTGTTCAGAACTTAAGTCTGGCCTCAGGAAAGCCATTAGCCTCAGAGCTGGACATGTGAATGGCCGTTTGGCTGCTTTAGAGCCTGTTGGATGCGTCTTGTGAAGAGAAATTGCTGACCGAGACTGTGTGCCAGAAGCTTGTGACAGTGTGTTCCAGAGTTTTCCCTCTTTTCTATCCCTGTAACTTTAGAGTGTGTCCTATCCTGCCTCTGTGTATCTGTAACTGTAATTGTCTCTTTCTGACATACGCAAACACTCGGGCTGAGTGTCACTGAAATCCGGGCTGTGATTGGCTGCCCATCTTTAGCTAGCATCAGATTTACACAGATTCAACTTTAAAAAATGATAAAAATCTGTCATCATTAAATCACCCTCACCTTGTTTATCTTAAGGTACTTTCTGGCAGACCGCCAAACAAAAATACTCTTGAATATATTGGCTGTTTTGTTTTGTGCAAATGCAGAGAATAAAGGTAATTCTTTTTGTAGATTTCTACTGTGCCAAATAACCTTATAGTAATATAACAGCCCTAAAAACAGTCCTTATGACTTGTGCATTATATTTTAAATCTTTTGAGGTTTCATATTTGCTTTGTGCGAGTAACTGACAGAAGTTTACATTAACATTCACTTTAAATCACGACATCTGCCCTGATTCTTGATTGAACAATTAGATACTTATTCACAAAATTTTTCTGAATGATTCAATTTCAAATTTGGCTCTCAAACAGGCCTCAGGCTTTGAATTCACTGTGAATGTGAATGGTAGTTTAAATTAATGTATTATTAGCACATACTTGAAAAATCTGTTTGCAAACTATGAGAAATGCAGGAAATGTGTCCTGGAGCGCAATCAACGTGTGGCCAAACCATTAAGGAATTAACAGCCTCTCACAGAAACAGGAAGTGACTGTTGAACCTGTAAAGCAAAAACAATCATGAAATCACCAGCAATCTGTCTCAAATACAGGTAGAGTTTGCTAGCCTAAGACACGTTGTCTTAGCCGGTCACACTGTAAAAAGCGACATTACATACACAGTAACGGGAGGCTTAATTATGCAATACCATGCAACCTGATAGGCTGATACTGATGTATGTGACACTGATAGTCAACATAAACAATCACAAAGAATGCAGGATGTCACTTTTGGTTCGTATGACATTTAGTTATAAAGAATGAAACACTGGCCCAGTTCACACAGTGAAACAGACAGTAAACGTGGGGATAAAGTTACTGCTGCAACACAATGAGCGTAACATAGAGAAAAGGTTTATAATTCATGCTTTAATACGACTGTGGCCTGTTTAGCTTAAGTTAGACAATTAAAAAAAAGACTCAATTTTGGGGGTCTCACAGGGTTTACACTGTGCTTTCTGCCATTTCTCAGAATGCCCCCTAAAACAGACTTATCTGTGCAGCAACTTAAATTCCAGTTTGTTCCAAACAAACAGCTTTTACAAAAACTTACATAGATCTGTGCATTGCTTGTGTAGTTCTTTGTTGCATGAGGGTGAGAAAATTTCACTTACTGGGTGAAGTGTTTTTAAAGATTAGCCTGTTTTAAACTCATGTTAACACCAGCACACGAGAGCGTGACAGAGCAGGGACGGGTTTGGTGCCTAAAGGGACCCAAAGCAAAGCCATTTAACTTGGTTCAGTTCTTTGATTCGGCCCCTGCTGTGGAAGGGGCACCTTAACCTTGAGCGGCCAAACTACGAACTAGCCAATCAGAGGTCCAGGATTATAAAAACCAATTCTCTCCTTCTAAGAAGTTACTCTTTCAGTTTTGTCTCCCAGTAAACTAGCCACCTCTTTGCTAAATGGGGCAAAGACGTGAAACACCCCCTTTGCCTAATTACTGCTTTCTCTCGTGATCCAAGCTTTTGTTCACCGAAACCCCAGTCTCCCCCGGCTGACTCCTGCCAAAGGGGGTGGAGGTGGGTCACTTGTGCCACTTGATGTTCTCCTTTAGGAGAAACCAATGCTCTGTTTCAGGGACAGTCAGTCCAGGACGCAGTCCACCTGGGAACAGTGTGTGTGTGTGATCTGCTTACTGGAAGACTAATGTGTTTTCAATGTGCGTGTGACACGGGGAAAGCCAGAGGAAATGGTGAAAGCGAGGACGGTCTGGCAGCGGATCGCTTTTGGCAGCAGGAACATGTCCGAAAGGAGAAAAATGAGGGAAGGAAAGAGAAGGAGAGGCAAAGTGATGACATTAAGTGTTTATCATCTCCCTGAGGCCCTAAAGGTGTAAGTACCATCATACACACACACACACAACTTCACACAAACACACACACACACACACACAGCACTCCATCAATTTTGTCACAAAACAAAAATGCTTACATGCCCATTAAGTTACATGCCCATTAAGTGCACACAACAAAACAAAGTGTGCACTTGCACATATATACCTGTCTGAAAAACAACACAGAGTGACAGAACTGACTGAGGGGCAACTCTGAGCAGAACCGTATGAGATGATATTTATGGTGGAAAGGACACAGCGCATCTGGACCCTGCAGCGGTGTTGACCTTCTGAAGAACACGCAGGGAAATGCAGCACTGGCAGACCCTGCAGGCCTATGGATACAGTTACAGAAAAAGTAAACTATAGTGGGCTTAACATCCTGCCCTGGGAGACACCTCACATTTCAGCAGGGCGAGATGGACAGTCACAAACGCTTACTGGTGTCACTCACCAACAGCTGTGATCAAAGATGTTAATTATTTGAAGAATCGTTTAAACCCCAAACATAAAATTACCGTACAGCGTATAAAGATCATTCAACTGATGGTTTAATGACCCTAAGGCACAGATTCCTAAAAAATACATGTCTGGGAAATCATATCAGATAATGTTGGGGATTGTATGAGCAGAGTTGTGTATTTAGATAAGACTATTCAAGACTACAGCAAAAATGCAGATAAACGAGGCTTTACAGTAACACAATTAAAACAGCCACAGGGGAATATTCGATAAACAGTGTGCCTCTGCTAGAATAGTGAGAGTGTGTTAGCTCAGATATTTCCAGTTAATGGAAGGGTAATATTTTTGAAAATCCAGGTCACTGCATTTACCAGCCCATGATGAGTGGTGTTTAGCAAGCGCTCATGGTTATTATTCACTTATGTTGTGTTTTTACAGATCGGGTGACTGGGCACACAGAGTTCACTGCGGAAAGAAAAGATGGAAAAAAGAGAGGAAAAAAGAAAGATGATCTCAATGTTTTTCACGGGCAACAGGAATAAATTTGAGAAAACGACCTCTTTAGGATTGCTCCATGACCCCGGCCAGAAGACGCCAGAGTCTCTGAGCATTACTCTCTGATCCTGTGACCCCTGGCTGTATATAACCGGTGCCTGAGTATTTGTGTTCAAGCATAAATCTTTAAACTTGTTCAATCAAAGCAAACAGCAACAAAAGATGGACAGAGCCAGTATCTGTTCTTCTCTGAACTCTACAGCAGATACCACAGCTGAAAGCTTTCCTCTGAGGAAACATCTCACGAGAGACAGAACCAGACCTGACAGAAATGACATCATGATGCCTCACAGGTACACACTAGTGATATTCTACTGTTGCAGTATTCAGTTTGCATTCTGTGTGTTTTCTGTATACATAAACTGTAAAGATGGACGGAGCAAGAAAAGAAAGAAGCAAAAAGGAAAACACACCAGAACACGAGAATGTAATTATGTGGTTTTGTGTGTAGTTGGACTGGCGAGGGCCTGTAAGTGCCAGTTTCTCAGGCCAAGCGAGGGAGAGATGGACAGATACCAGCAAAGGAGAGAGAGAGAGTGTGAAAGAATGAAAGAGAGAGAGTGATAGAGAAAGAGGGACAGACAAACAGAGAGAAACACAAACACGGAGGAGAGAGAGGGAGGGCAGAACAGAAAGGTTGTGTGGTGTTGTAACAGAGTCATTTAAATCCACAGGCAGATGACAGACGTGACGGATGGATGCAAGTGGGGCAGTGCCTACAAAAGTGTTTTCACAGTAAGGGGAACAGACAGAGCGTGTGTATTATACTGCAGGCCCAAGATAATGGTGTTTTTGTCATTATGTGAGGTTTCAAATATCTGAGCTATTCAGTTAAATGTGTCCAGTGGAATGATTGAATGCATCAGGATTTTAATTCCAGTCATAATCCTGTTTGCTACATCAATTCAAATTCAAATCAAATGTGTTTTCAGAGACGTGAATTCAGCTGGGTGTGTCTGTTAAAATGATGCAGTAGGAAAACCGAGGGCAGGTCCACACAGAACCCTGCGGATTTCTCAGAATCAGAACACCCGTCACTCAAGTTCTACATGCCCCTCGTGGGTTCATTTATTAAACACTATGGCTAATTTAATTTAGGCTTCCAGCTACCAATAAAAGCATTATACAGTAGTGAGCGGAATTTCTCCTGGGCCTGAATATGAGATCTAAACGTCTCTCTCTTGACACGTGTGCAGGCTTAATCAAATCTCCTCTAGCGTGCCACACTCACCCCACCCCCCTTTGGCTCTGTGCCTGACAGGTCTCACACACACACACACACACAAACACACACACTTACGTCTACTCAGCCCAAAAAGGTGCTCACCACAGCCAAGCGTTTGGGCTTAGCAGAGCAGTGTTACATAAATACACACCACAAACACACACACACACACACAGACTGTAGCATAAGCGTTTTAACAGAACACTTTACTGTTTATTCGCAGAAGTTCATTTGAACATTTATTAAAACTGTGGCAAAAAACTCAAAGCATCAATTTGTCCATCATGTTGACATCTATTAGCACAGAGACACACAACAAACACACAACAAAGGTTTATTTCCATTATTTATGCCAGTGACCTGTTGTGTCTAAACCAATATTCTACAAATGTCCAAAATGAAAACTAGGACTGTGAATTTCAATGTGAATTTTAGTGTAATTATAGAGTTTAAGAACAGAAGTCTGTAAGAAAAGTGTGTGCACAGCTACTGTTTGTTACACATTTACCTGAGCCCAGGAGACATTTTTACAATCTTACGTGTGTACACACACACACACACACACACAGACACACTCACACACACACTCTTGAGTCTTGAGCCAAGACACACTCACATCAATTTAATCTTCCTATAAATGATTAAACTCTGTCTGTATGTTCCTGGAAGCTACAGGGTGCTGACGTGCCCTCAGTCTGACAATTCACTTTTACTGCACAGCTTAATGACTTCAAATGAGTTATTTAGAAAAAAAACACATTTCTGTACAAGTAGCAGTAGATTTAAAAGAGTTATTTTTAAGGCAAGAGGTAAATTCAGGCCAACCAGTCCCCTTGCGGTCATAAAACCGTTTTCCGCTAAAGGCAAAGTTTTAATCCCCCCGTGAGGAAATCACTGTGACTTTAAGAGCGACTATTCTCAAACTCTTATGTCTGTGAGGATTAAGTGAAACTACAACCATGCCAACAAATTCTAAAACTCGCTGTTGCTGTATTTATGTCCAGATTTATACACAGGCAATTTTAGCCCTTACAATCTAGAACAAACCGATTCATTCTGAACTGCTGACTAACAAAAACTGAAATGGATTTATGTTTGAACATTTGTCCTTACAGGCACTCTTACATCTGACGGCCCGCGGGCTGTTTTCATGTAGATGTTTCACAGATGAATTAGGCATGAAAACTACTGAAGCTCATTACTAGCGAGAACTCGCACGGGCAGTTGCTCAAACTAAACGCGGTGATTGAGGTCTCTGGAGATACTGTAACTGTACTTACGAGTAATGTCATTTTGAACCGCTGTACCTCCGGAAGCGCCTGCGGTCTGTGTATGATCTGCAGGGGACGGAGGCTACAAACAGAGCCAACAGGATATTAAACAAGCCTGATGTCTGTCACAGGGGCACAAACTCATCTGGAATATTCCAGATGTTTGAACATTTTTACTTGCAACACTAGTTCTCTGCCCTGGATTTTTGTAAACTTTATACGATTATATATTTGTCATTGAATCTTGGATATGGATACATACAGTAGCCCCATAAAGTATTTGGACAAATTAACATTAAAATGTTTACATTGTGTAACACTGTAAACAACTGTTGTTAATGGTTTTGCTTGTAAGGTGTGAATGTTCAAACTTCCAATGATACTTGCTTTTGTGTTTTTTAAACTAGCACACTTACACATGCAAAGACACAAACTAACACATAGACAATCTGAACACAGACATAAACTAGCACACAGACACACAAACATAAAAACAAACTACCACACTTACACGCGCAAACATAAAAACAAACTACCCCACGTACACAAAGACATAAACTACCATAATTACACACACAAACAAGATACAAGCTAGCGCACACCCATACAAACAAACAAACATAAAAACATATACCAGGTTACTTGCACACAAAGACTTTCACACTTCCACAAACTAGCATGCTTACACAAACACAGAAAATAGCACACTTACACAAACAAAGATATAAAGCAGCACGCTTACACATACAAAAGATAAAGCAGTACTTAAAGCTGCGTTTGAATGCAAAGGTTTATCATTTACAAAGAAATGCAAATATTGTTTGCATGGCCCAACATGAACAAATCTTCAGTTGAGAGCAGCCAAAAACCTGCATGTCAGCACGTCACAGGCCCTGCATCTCTGCTTTGCTTCCCCAGTGCAGTCGCATCCCATTTTATTGCGAGTATGGCAATATCCACTGTGTCATAAATGATTTTAACAGCCTCCTATTCATCACTGGACCCTTATAACCCACAATGCACTGCATGTTTTATGAGCGCACGGGACATTTTAGTATTTGTGTCTGCTTCATATTCACAAACATTAAAGGATTGGGCTTGAATTTGTCTTAACCGTGACCCTGTGAGCAGCGTGGGCTGGAGGACTTCCAGTGTACGCAGATAGTTACGAGCTCTAAGCAACCAGTAAACGAGAGACCACGCTCCAAAAACGACTAAATTGTCACAAGTTACGCCAACGTGGCGGTTTCGCAGATACTGCGCAAATAACCGCGGGTCATTCCAGTTCAGCTGTGGTCAACATCTAATCAGACCGTACGCGAGGAGACCAGCTTCAGTCCGAAAGCTTTTAAGTTTATCTCAATGACCTTCGGACGCAACGAGAGTGTGCGTTTAACAGATTTAATCTTATAATCATCAGCTTTAATGTTTAAATGTAAGCCATGTGTGACTCCTTGATAAGACCACGCGCTACGCCGTTCGCCGGATCAAAAAGACTCGCAACCCTGGAATAACTTCACAAAATCAAAGACAAGTTACAAGTTGCTGGCCCTGTGCCACCGTCGGCCCAACATTACTTGCGGCAGGAGCTAATCGCAATGCAGAAAAATATGCGGCCAAAGGATCCACAGCTGAGCAGCGCACCAAAAGCCTTCCTGTGTGAGTTTAAACCCCCTGGTAGAAAAACAATACAATGTTTCAGTTCTAATCCATGGAGCCCTGAACATAAAAATCACACTGCTAGAACCTGTCAAAACATCTCAGAGTTCCACTAAACCAACAGCTGCCAGACTGATGCAGGCAAAAAACAGCCATTTTATTAAACAACAGTTAATCTACAAACTAAAATTTGCATTTACTCACGATCATGTTTTAAAACCTTTTTACCTTCTTCTGTGGAACGTGAAAGGTAACATTCTAGCATGTTCTGACTTTTCTTCTTCAACACAATGAAAGCAATCAGGGACAGACTCCCAGTCCCAGTCCAAAAATGATTTTAAAAGCCCCCCGAAATTACTCAATGTCACATACGCTACGTTCTTCTGAAACCATGTGATAGTTTGTAGTAGTTTTGTGGAAACATTAGAAATAAAACCAAGTTATTCTTTCAAATTGTTTTCCCTCTGTCTCAGCTCAAATCTCATCCACTTGCCAATAAAACATGCCAATAAAACCTATATGTTTATTAATAATAATAATTCTTTTGTGGAATTTCATATTTTACTCTGCTTTTCTATGCATTTGATAATTTTGTGGATTTTGTTGATGTTGCTGCCAAATTTCCCCCGGGGTGATAAAAAATAAACACGCAAACAAGTTGCTAAACTACCGACAGAGGATTGTGTTCATCTGGCTTCTGAGGTTAGAGATGACAAAAAGACCCTCAGTCTGTTATTTATCCTCCCTGAGGCTCACACACTCCATATATTTTAACATAACATAAACCTCAGAAATCTGTACTTCAGAAATTCCCTCCATATGGGAATATGGGGATACAGATGCTAGGCTCTTCCATCTGGCTTTGAGCTGATTGGTCCTCTGAACATGCAAACATATTCCACTGTGGGAAGTGCCATTACACACACACACACACACACAGGAAGAGATTTGACTAAAGCAACAATCTTTAGCCGCGTCCTGTGAAACCACCCACAATGAGAAGACCACCGTTCCAAACACACCTGCAGCTGCAGGCCGCCTTGCCTCTGACTCTCCTCTGACAGTCATACAGAGGAAAAGAGCTCAGATGACTTCAGGAGATCAAGTTTAAAGCTGGAAACAAACTGAAAAATATCATCCGTATTTCCTCTAGTAAGAATAAATACATTGAAGTAAGTTTTTTTTCTGGTAAATTACTGAGCACATTTTGATACAATTAAAAAAACAATCACAATGGTGGCAATGGTGCAGCAAAAAAAACATATATATACATAGTTTTCATATATATATATTACATATATATACATAGTTTTGTGGAAAGAACAGTGGCATCTATAGCACACGGTTCTGAGTCAACAGGGTCTGTGTCACCACCGGGTCTAAATAGCCCCGTTTAATCCCTCCGTCTTTGTGAAGCTGGAACAGCGTGTGTGAACGGAAGTTTTCTGGTTGAGTCAGTACTGGGAAAGACCCGGAAACCTGTGCAAACCAGCTTAGAGTGGACACATGTGAATCTGACAAGCAAGTAACTGTTAATGCTACAAAGGGTTTGAGTTAGTGAACTAGTTTTGTATGTTAAATGTAACTTAACTATTTTAGTTATTATGTATTTATCATAATATAAATTAATTTGGAATACATTTAGGTCAAATGCAACAAACGTTGGTCACCTTCAAACCAGTTTAAAGGGAACCGGATTCAACCTTTAAGCTTCACAAACAAGTGTGAAATGTAACTGAACATAATTTTCTCTCAGAAACTAGTTTTTTTTTTATTATTAAAAAAGTCGAACTACTCTGAAGAATTACTCGCGTCACTTCAAAATACCATTTATACATGATACATGAAAATATAAACGTTACTGAAAAATTAGGTCACCATAAATTCTTGTATAAACTCAACATGCTTGAACACTTAAAAACTCTTAAAAACAGCCACAAATCTTCCATTAATATCTTAATATAACTCAACTACAGCACAATAATCCCCAGAAAACTAAACAACCTTTTAGCCTCTTTATGTATTTAACTACCACGGCTAAAATCAGCCCCCAAAACTTGAAAAAAAACCTCCATCCCCTTCCACAAGCAACTCAATCCAGCCCCGCAACTAAAGGCCCTCTGTGGAGTAAAGCCCTGTACCTATCAGTACCAAGCCACGGCCTGCATGTATAATGGCTTCTTCCACACATGTGGACTGTGGGAGGCTGAGCAGTCGTCTTTCTATAGGCCACTGGCCATATGGTCGCCAGGGTTGGATGTGCCAATTGACGGTGTCTGTCTATGGCTCCCTCAAGCTGAGCTAATATACATACAGGCCTGGCTGAGGGCTAGTGTTACATCCCTCCTTCTCTATTCATTCATTCATTCATCCACTCATTCATTCATGGCGGGGGGGCAGGCCCTTTATCACGAAGAGTTAACCTCTCTTTTCCCTACCGGCAAACAATGGGGACTCTGCTGAGCATAAAGCACTTAGTCTGAGGAGCCAAGCAGACTAAAGTGTTCTGCAGACGTGTTGAGAAACAACCCGCACACACACACACACAAACCTGTTTTAACCCTTCCTCTGAATGAATAGGCTAGGATCCTGCTAGCCAGATGGTGGCCAGGAAACACAGAGGGTAAATGCAGGCAGGTCAGCACGCTCAAGGTGCTCGGGTCGAACCCGGCGGCGCGTTGTCAATGCAGAATGAGGGTGACAGGTGTGGAAATACACTGTCTGAACGTATATCTAATGGAGCCATGAAACGTGAGCCTGCCAGAGGAACATACTGAGGACAACTCAGACACAACCATCAAAATTCAAAAGACCTTTAGAAACTACAATCGTAAACTGTGTTCATTATTTGCATAGCGTTTATTTGCCAATAGAGCTAATATTAAAATAAATTAATTTTACCATTTTTTGTGATAGGTCTACAATTCTTCGTCAAAATTTGAGTCATAACGTTCAGATCGTCATACGTCATTTTAACATTGCAGCTTGAACCATTAGCCAACAAACCTTACAGCTAACCTCAAAACAGCTCTTTCTCTCAGCTGCCCACTATCATCATAAATAAGGATTGCTGACAGCAACCACAGTCTCCCCACCAGGCTTTGGTTCCCCTCAGCAGAACCCTTTTGTGCGGGTGCTGTTTGCATTGGTTCGCCCCGATCCAGTCGTGTTTGCTCAGGGAGACAGAATAGGTGAGGAGTCTTCCCGTTTGTTTAACTCCACGCCATTCAGTTCTCAGGACTTTGACAAATAGAGACCGTTAAACGTGGCTCGCAGGGCCTCAGTCTGACAAACCGTTACTGAGCGGAGATGTTTGGGTTCGCAGGGCCGCGGATGTGACAATTATTCAGTGTTCAACAGTCTGTGGGAACACTGTGATGAAAAGTAACAATGTATTATATACACACATACTCATACACACACACACACATTTATATATACATATAAAAACAATGACACTTAAACATTTGTGTATGTATGTATATATAGACTTTGTGATAAACCAAAACTATTTAAAAACAACTTTTTAAAAATGTGTTTTTAATCCAATATACTGCATAGCAAATGTACCACACCATCTAAAAACATAATGGACATAATTTGATTGCCAACAATGTTTCAATTAGTCAGTCCGAGCATAAGCAAATGAAGCACATCACAGCCAATCAGAGCAGAGCTGCTCTGAAAGTGAAAATTAGCCATTGTGTGAAACAATGTCTGCATAAACAGGGGCCAGTGACTCTATTTTCAGTGTGTTACCACATACTTTACATCAATGATGGTAATTTGTATAACTTGCACTTTGCCAGGCCCCGGGCTATTCATATTCAAATACAACAGAGCAAGTGCACAATAATCAATTCAGTAAACAACCTTGCCGATGTGTGAGAGAAATGTTGAAGCCAGAATCTCTTTAAGACTATATGGACCACAGACATCAGTTAGACAAGATGCCGGTTAAAATAGATTTTCACATTTCCTGAAGAAAAAGCTCTCACTATGTAGTTGCTAGCAAGGTTGCTAGGTGGATACTTTTTGGCTAAAACAAGTTCTATTTAAAACGCTGATCTCTTTGGTCAGATTCTCCTTCAGTGTTTGGGAAATGTTTTTTCAACATTACATGAAAATCAAATCAGATCTAAACGAATCGTTCAACTCGTTCAACTGTGGAACTAACGGTGTGGGACGAATTACACGCAAAGGTTTAATCAGGGTTAGGGATTCGTTTAAAGTTCAGCCCCTGAATAAGGGAGTCAGGCTTTCCCCTCACAGCGTGCAGGGGTAACTGAATAACCCGACAAACACTCAGGCGATGGGGGGAGTTCGTTTTTTAATTTAAAAGAGCTGGCTGCAGTCCAAACAAACCGATTCTGTAGCTCCCTTTGACCTTGCAATGTGTCACTCATTCAATGAATTTCCAGCATACGGCCCTAAAAAATGAACGTAAATCTGGTCCGAGGCCAGTAAAACAGACAGTCTTCTGCCAACACCTCCATCTGTACATCACGCTTAAATCATACAACACATACAGTACGGAAAAAACGCGGCACCAGCCACCTGCGTCAACCGGAGCCTAATGCAAGCAAATTTAAAGCTGAGGCCTGAATGTCTTACAGACTCAAAATACATTTCCGCCCTGTGCACATTTCCAAAAAACGGCCCCCAAACTCCCCTGAGATCTTACAGGACTGAAAGCGTCTTCATTTGGCAAGAGCGCCTGAAGAATTTGGACGGCGTCCAAAGTTAATATTTCTCAAAGAGGTTCTGCTGCAAGCCTTTGCTATTTAATGCAGCTTTGTTTGATTAAGAAAGTTTGCAGCACTTAACGTAGATATTTTATTCCGCGTTCTCGCGCCACATATTTTTCCAACCCGAATGAAGCTCTTTAAAGTGAAATGGGGATGCGAGCAGAGAGCCACGGGTGTTAGAGACAGCTGCTATGATTTTGTGAATGGAAATTCTGATTAATATTTCACGTTTAATGGTTTGCAGCTAAAACAACAGAAAAGCCCTCAAAGATGGTCAATTTAAGCACCTGAGGTAAACAAAGTGTTTGACACACACAGTTTGATTTGGGTCAAACTGTGTGTGTCACTTGTGAAACTTACCAATAACATCTTATTTCAATTAAGAATCTGAATTAATTACATTTTTATTAAAGTAAGAAAAAACAATATGTAATACATTTTTAATATTCTATATACACACACACACACACACAACGCAAATGTTATTTTATATATATATATGCTACACATATGCTATTTATACACACACACACACTCACACAAACAAAACCCTGAAGTACAACATCAGCTGCACCAGTGTGTTGGGGAATCTGCTTAGTGGGATCTGGAATGAAAGAATGAACAAGGCAAAACTTAAAAAAAAACTTGAACTTGTGGTGTCAGCAAACAGAGATCAAACCACTGCTACTCATCAAAAAGGGATTGAAGTGTGTGTGTGTGTGTGTGTGTGTGTGTGTGTGCGCGCACATCAGGTGTAAAGGCTTTTTGGCCAGAAGAAGAACACAAACTGAGTCTTTTCTGTCCAGCTGACTCCAGCTGTGTGCTGTGACCCAACTGACCTGTGTCACTTCTACTGAACCTTAGAGCTCATTATAAGAGACAGACAGAAGTCAGAGGCAGACAGACAGACAGGCAGAAACCCGGGGAGATAGAAACAGACAGACAGATCTGTCAGAGAGCAGATAGAGAGAGCTATGCAAATGAACCGAGAGAGAGATTCAGGCGAAAAAACTAATCTGATGGTATTTGTGTATTTGCTTTGATGCTGTTCAGATAATACTGTTAATCTAAAGTAAAAACATTTACACACAAATCATTTCTGCATCACACACACAAACTATAAATAATATCTCGACTTACAGCACCACACAGTTTCCCAAACAACCATCAAAAAGCTGTTAGGTACATGACAGTCATACCAAATACACCGAATCATGATTAAGAGACAATAAATAATCAATAAACCAAGAGAAATATTGTGAAATGAGGGAATAAATACTGTGTAATTTCATACACTTGGGGAATCATCGAAATGGAACAGAACTTGCACTAGAGAACAGAACAGCACTATTAATAATAATAACAGCCAGAAAACAGTTAAAACTACACAAGTGATCATTGCACTTCAGCTATTATTGTTGGTTTGACTAAATTATAACCTTATTAACCTGGGAACTTGTAAATATCAAACACAAAAAGCATGAGTATACAGTGGACTGATCATACAGAGGGCATTTTACGAACTGAATAAAAACACCACATGCTGCTGGCATGAAAGCAGTCAGCTGTGTGCGTGAGGAGCTACACAGAACATCAGTATCAGTTATTTGGTTTGTGGTTATTTGGGATCTATTTAAAGGACAAGCTGCAGACAGATCCATTTAAGTCTCCCTAGTCTTAACCCAGTTAAATAAGTATCTGGTTAACACATCTGACCATGCAGATGGAAAAACAGTGTCAGTCAGCCTTACTTTAAAACCCTCTAAAAGAGAGAAAATAAGGAAGTCTAGACCCCCTCAGAGTCGAGCTAAAAACAGACACACACACTCACACATGCACACACAAATACACACTCGAACGCACACACACACATACAGTCCCAAATCTCTAAACCTTTTAAAAAGGATCTGTGTAAAACTGATATATTACCCTTTAAAGTTTAAATCTGAAAAAACACCTCATAGCAAACAAAAATATGCTAGACACCATCATGTTTTTGAAAGGCTAATGGTTTCTCCATACACAGGCTGCAAACACAGGGAATGTCACAGATTATTGTGACTGTGTTTGGAGCACTAAATACAAATGCAGGGTTGCATAAGAAACATGTGTGGCCTTTTAATTTTCGGACTCACCAGTTTCTGAACTAGCCATGAAGATCTCGGGATCGCCCGCAAGAGCAACAAATAAAACACAGGCATTAATTTAAACAACTTGAGGTAGCACAGTCTATATTTTAAGCTGGAATCTGTGCCTTTTTTGTTTAAAACTGAACATAAACAGTCACTGAGCAAATAATTAACAGAACATTGTCTTCTTAACTTACTCTGAGTCACAACAGTAAGTTTATAATGATTTATAATGGGTCTGATTTCACAGGAAATGTCAGTTTGTCTTCATTTATCTGTGTGGTAGCTTTACATCTGTAAGCAGAAAGAATATCCGGCTAATATATCATGTATGCGGGTGGTAAAACAATGGAGCGCCTGTTACTACTTTATAAAGCAGTTGCTTGTAATTTAAACTTGCCATTTACTTGAAGAAAAATGACTTAAAATTACTAACTTTTTATTTTGTTTTAAACAAAGATGGCGGTAGAGAGGCAAAATATATGAATCGACCATGAAATCTAATTATACTCCTTTTTATATAATTCACAATGTAGTGTTTATTAAAAATGACTATCTACATAGTAATTTTTTCATAGTCTTTCATAGCCCTCATAGTCTTCCCCTTTGGAAGAGAAGGCCTTTTCTCATGATGTCAGACTGATGGCTTGGGAGAGAGCGAATCATTAACCACGCCCCCTCCAACAGGAGTCTGCTGAGAGCTTTAAAAGTCCTACTTTTCTACAGCCAATCAATTGCCAGTGGAAAAAATAGCCACACCCTCCATTTTTCAGCTACATTTTAAATTACATCAAAACACTGAGGTTGGTTGCAACTTCCGGTTCACAAGGACTTATTTATGATTGGTTACATTATACCATGCCTGGCAGTGCTAATTCAAGTGTTTTTAAATGTCAAAAACAAGATGTTCTATGAGGCCTAGCTCTTAAAACAGCCAGAAAAAACTCACTAGGATTTAAGTTTGAGCAGATGTTACCGTAGAAAACAGTCAAGCACTTATTACAAGTTCATCTCCCCGGAACGATCATAAAAGTTCATGGCTTGTTTCTTCTGGGAACGAACCCACAACCTTCCGATTACCAGTGCTGAGTTTTACTGAGTTTTGCAGCCTCATACATAACAGGACGTCAGTTCAACCAATGCATTCAGTTTCAAACCGACTCATCTGCTGGAAATTAATGTAAATAAATAAACCTGTAACTGGTGTGGAAGAAAAGAGGAGATACGTTTAGATTCAGCAAGTGAAGGCATTCTCCAACGTCACTATGACATCACCGCATAAATCAAACCCCGGTTAAACAGATTACAGCAACATACTCTACATAATACCACGGTAAGATTTAATCACAGGCCCCGAGAAGCTGTCAGGGCTATTGCACGCTATATGACGACACAAGAGCTTAAGATCAGGTGTTTTTCCATGTATTATTTTCACAATGTTAATCAAGACAAGCCGGTAAACACACACTGGCCAAAAATATTGTGCTGCGAGGGCTGGAGAAACCCGATCTCATTGTTTTAATATGAAACAAAATTCATAACAGATTCAGTTAGGAGCTGCCACAGTTACAACCTTCATAATCCACCAGCATTCATGCTCTCTCTCGCTCTCTCTCTCTCTCTCTCTCTCTCTCTCTCTTTGTTTACAATTTACCCTCATGTGGAATGGGTGTAACCAGCATTAAGCGGCACGCAAGTGTTTTTATAAAATTGAAAATGTATCAATTTGATCCCACTTGAAGCGTTTTCAAATTGAACTGAAATTGAATTGTAAAGACAGGAAGAGAAATGAATTTCCATTCAAAAATATTGTATATTTGGTTAAACCTTCACAACAGTAAATGGAGTAATACTTCACCATGATGTCATCGTGCCAGTTTCGAATAAACATGTATATCTATTTGGTAACAGTATTTTGTATTGGTCATCTGAAACACATTTAAGACATTATGTCATCGTAAGCTGATTTCTTACATGTAGGCCATTTACTAGCGCCAGAGTGGCTAAACCTCACAAGAATGGCGTATGGATTCTTGAGAAATTACTCCCTGCACAAGACCCTCAGTGTTCCAGACTTTGTATAAAGGAGGATAAGAGGTAATATGGTTGGGGGGAGCACAGCTTAAGTCCGGTGTGGAGAATTAAGCTTCATGCCCAGACAGAATTAGTTCCACACAGACTAAAGACTGTGCAACCAAACAATTAGGACCCCCAACCACAAGCAAATCAGGGTTGCTAAGCAACCAGTGAAGGTGAGGCGGCATTGGTGTAGTTAGGAGTGTTTGTTAGCAGAGGCATCCATCACTTTTACTATCACTCATATTTAGAATAACAGACGTGAGCAAAATGCTAATTCTAAATGAGTTAACTAGCCCTGCATAGCCCATAATACATACAGATTAATATAACTGCCTTCTACAGTGATGTTCGCATAATGGGATAATATAACAGACCATAAACTGAGAGGCACAGAGAGGCAGGACCAACTATCGGGCCTCAACAAACTTCCAAAGAAGCCTTTAAATCATTTAAAATAATTTTAAGCTAAAATTATTTTAAATCATTTAAAAAAAATTTTAAGCTAAAAATTTGTTTTGAAGATACAAAATCTGGAGAGCGGAACATCACATAGGAACCACCTAGAACATTTAAGCAACTGTATAACAACGTCCTGGCAGCATGTTATCACAGCAATAACTTTAGCATGGACAGTCACTACTCGTCTCTATACAGAATACATATATATGCTATATACTTATACTTATTATACTTCTATACTTTAAATATAAATATATACTTATACTTATTATGATATTAGGATTTATTATGATTTTTACATTTTTTTATTTAAAATTGGCAAAACAACCAACTACAAAAGATCTTTTTTTACGCCTATATTTTATAAGCAAACAATTACTAACCAAAATGTCATCCATAATTACAAAAGCAAACAGAATAAGTAATTGTTTTGACAACTTTTTACATTTTTTTTTATCTTAAATTAACAACAATTTTCAAATGATATAGTTTCCATCACTGCCTTGTGCGTCTTGTGTGCGAATCGATTGACCTGTCTGAACACGTTTTTCAATTACGATCTAGACGTAAACAAACAGCGCAAGTGCCAGACGACGCAAACACGACATCAGAACAAAGGGTCTCTCTCAGCTGCCCCGTTTTAGAGGGGGGTAGTTACAAGCTGCCCCTCTGCCTGCCCGCATAAGAGATCCCCTTTAACACATTGCCCGACATACACCTGTGTGCAGAAAGGCTCTTTGTCCGGCCCGCTCTAATTTGATCTGACACAGCTCCACACACATGTGGAAGGACTCAGTGGCCCTCATAGACTGTTGATTAAAAGCGTGCGTTTAACCCCAATGAGTTGCGTTGTTTGTGGCAGAGGGACTTAATAACCGAGTGTGTGTTTCTGTGTGTAGGTCAAGTGTGTGTGTTTGTGTAGGACGTGGTACACACAGATACCCTACGGTACAAATTTAATAAAGAGGAGAAAGTGTTTAATACAAAGAAAATCTTTATCAAGAATTGGTCATATTTTACCTCGAAATCTAAAGGAAACCAAACAGGAAATTAAAATCCTTAAATTAATAAAGCCTGTCTGTGGAAACTGTTTTTTTTTTGCATTGTGACATTGACAATTAAATACCCCATCAAATGCTGTTGCTTTTTAATGGAAAAAAGTCACCGTAAGGAAAAGCACTCTATAATGAAAATCACCAAATAACATAACACCATATGTTTGGAACGACACCTGAGTAAATGACAAATGTTTCTATTTGAAATGAACTGTCCCTTCAAGTGCAATCGGAATAAAAGTCATGTCAAATTCCTAGATTGCCATCCCTACTTAGAATTCTGGGGTGGCTGTCATACAAACTTCATCCAGCGCACAGTGCCAATTACCCTGGCCAGCCCTTCACAAACTACTCATTTAATGCTTGAGACATCATACAAACACGCACGCACACACACACACGCACACACGTACACACACACATCCAGAGAGAAGCTCTGCAAACAGAGCATTATGTCTCTGTTAAACGTTGTAGGTGGATCTTGTAAACGATGGTTTTGTCTGGTGGAGACCACAGAGCTCCATGTCTCTGTTTGAGATCCTCAATGAACAAATATCAGCTAATGTAGAGCTTTAAACCTGCAGTTTGAGGTCCGTCACACACCGCAGTCACATCTGTGTTTCTGCTCCTGTCAGACATCAGTCCATAAACACTAAGGAATATATGGAGAGAAATGACAGACGAGTTTAAAGAGAGACATCTGGAGAGAAAATGAGTTAAAGCGAGCTGATAAGACCGTGCTGACAGACATCCGAGAGAGAGAGAAAGAGAGGAGGAGCCAGGAGTTACCAGTGTAGTGTTGGGGATAACTTATTAAAAGCAACAATGCTACAAGTATCTTAGTATCTTAACCCATGAAAACCACTGGTGTCACACACTTTTGATCACCAAGAAAGTTCTTTTTAAAGTATTATTAACAATTAACAAGCCATGTGACAATGTGTGTGTTTTTGGTTGCCATGGTAACATTTCCCACAAAATGGGGGTTTTCTTGGTTGGCATATTGGAAATGTTGCCATGACAACAAAAATGCACACTGTCACATGGCCGAACCAGGATGTTTTTTTTTTTAAAGGTCACTTTGGGACTTCATGAGTTAACAGTGTGGAGTTGAAGGTTTTAAAAGACCTTTCCAGGTAATCAAAATTTTGTGTGACACCGGTGTCAGTGTGGGACCTTATGGGTTAAAGAGACAGTTAACCACAAAATGTTGTTTTATCATTAACTAACCCACAAGTTCCGAAATGATGACTTCCCTTTCTCATCCGAAAAATTCGAATAAGAACAGAAAGAGAGCATCATTACTTTGGAGTAAGTGGAGATCTGTGACCTCCTGACTGAGGCTCTGGAGAACCCACAGGAAAACAGCAGCATCATCCAGCAGCAGCGGGATCTTCTCTTCCCGACTCTACAGTTGAGCTTCCTGACAGTGACAGCTCCCGCCCGACGCTCCAGAAACAACAAACCCTGTTCCAGTGCTGCCCGGCCACAGCAGGCCATCCAGCACCTGTGAGCATTTGGAAATGCTATCAAACACTCCGATACGCCATCGGGAAAAGTTCATTGCCGGGAACGTTCTGGAACTCTTTAGTGCTAAAAGTTAGGAAAGCGCACCATTTCTGCACATTCCCGCCTTGAAAAACGTCCCACGGTTTATTTTCTATGGCGTCCTGCGTTAATGTGTTTCAGTTTAAATTCAAGATACGATTTCAATGTGAAATTTTATCATTTATTTTACAAAATGAAATGGATAAAACAAGACCAGTTCCAGTTGAATGCTCTCTATTCAGAGATGCTGGCTGCGTCAAAGCTGTAATATGTTGCCAAAACATAATCTTGATACGCTGTTTAAAACTGTTTCTGAAGGTGGCTTTGCAGCCTCTGAAGCCATTGCTTGACAGGACATCGAAGCAACAAGTCAGCTTTCTAAACTGTCGGTTTACAGCAGTTATATAGCTGACATTCTGCCCACAGACAGTTGGCTGAACGTCTAATGCATATGGCACACTTTAGGAGTTCTGAAGTCATCATCTGATTGGTCGAGTTCTATAGGGTGTCTATAAGATGTGTGCGTCAACTGGAAACATGATGCTAAACAAAGTGAATTGTTATTGGTTACTTTATATTACTATCAAATGGCCATTGGCCGATTCTTAGCCAATTAAAATCCAGGCCCTCTGCATCAGTCTGAAGGTCTGACTACATGAGATTAACACACCTGTGACTAGCATTGTATATTAATAACCATTGTTTAACCCTAACCAGCTGACAGTTGTAACTAATGAACTGTATGACTAGGTGGAAATTCTGAGAAAACATTTAAACATTTATTGAACTTTGGTATAATCAGGAACATAGTGAAACAAATGACATGTGACACATTGCTTTAATTTTGACAAAAAACTATGACTAAAATAAAACAGGAAACTGCTTAATGTTTACAAAGAGAGAGAGAGAGAGAGATCGATTCCTGACACAACAAAAAAAGAAAAAAACATGTTTCCAATCCCTAAGTTATTGTGCAATTTCACGCAATTTCTTTGTCCGAGGGGACGAGCTACTACGGCAATTCCCATCCGAGCGGAATAACTTGCAAATAGAGGACTAATGAAATCCGTGTGCCAGGGATGAGGAGGGAGGAGGGTTGAGGGCTGAACACAAACACACACAGACACGAATACACACACTGCACTTCCCCAAACACTCACTTTCAGTCTTGGAAAACACAGTGACATTTCCACTTTCACTGTGTTGTTTTCCGTGCTACAGGGAGAAAACACTGAAACAGTACACATACATAAACAAAAATAAAAAATGTGTGTGTGTGTGTAGTAGCAGATTCAAAGCTATACTTTGGGGACAAAATATGAGCTACATTTGACAAACCCCCCCTTTGGGGACATTCTCAAAGGTAAAAATGATTCATAAAGCAATTTAATTCTAAAAACAAACCTTTAAATACAGGGGTAAATTATAGGGGTAGTCTATGGTCACCAAAATTAAAGTCTATATTATGTCCTCATTTAGACAAAACTGTGTATATGTGTGTGAGGACAAGAGTGTGTGTACTTGTAAAAGCTGCACCCGAATCTTACACAAAATATAAACAAACACCTTTTGGGCACATCCAGGGATAGCATAAAAATTAAATAATGTAAAATAAAATAACTGCAGTTTCACTTTTAGATTAAGCAGTAAAAAATGAGTGGTGTGGTTAGTCTGTGTGTGTGTGTGCGTGTGTTTATAATAGTACACACTCTCAGAAGCAGTAAAGCCACAGCACAACCTACTGGAAGAGATCATTACTGTGTGTTTGTGTGTGTGTAATGTGTGGTAAGGGGTCTGTACAATAAAAAAATGTACAGACATTCAGAATGTGACTCTGGACCCTACGACAGTACAACACACTTATCAGCTGTAGTTTTCATACACATCAAATTAAAGATGGCTTCAGTCCTCACTGAGGATCACAAAACAAATGTCAGTCTAAGCGAACAACTATCTGTTGTCTGTTTTGTTTTTGCCATTCATCAAACACCCCATGGCTGTCCACACACCCTGCACAGTGAGCGTCAGTCGTCTGAGTGACTGACTAACACAAACACAACTGACCCCAACACCTGGATCAGATCGGCAACACAAACTCTCACTGTTCCCTCACGCCGACCCAACGGTGCGCAGCATGTTCGCGTACACCGAGTCACAAGACCGCTATACATGCTGACCAATTACGGGGTTAAAAAGGTCAACTTGAACCTCCAGACACGTGCAATGGGCTCAAACCGGGTTTGTAAACCTTCAGTTAAATCACCAGATTTGACCACTTAGCTGATGGTAGTTTAAGAGCTGTTATTCTAGTCCTGCCAATGGTTGTCGGCTGTTTCTAGCACAGAGGAATTGTATGGCTCTGTAACGTGTTCTGAAAGCGCTCAGTAAATCTCAGTTGAAAGTGTCTGCACAAACAAACTGGCCAGTTTAAACAGTCCCTACACAAATGCACCAAGGCAAAAACGAAAAAGCGTGATCACTACATACTGTGTTGAACAAAAATAAACATCTTTTTGATCTTTGTTTGCGTTTTCACTCACCGGACGAACCCTGATTTAATGGACCGGCCAGTAAGATCTTTTATAAGCCAACAAAGTCCAGTTGTGGAGGAAATGATGTCATCGCCTGGCAGGATTACCTCATAAGCATTTATTTTTAGACGTTTTCATCACAGAATGACTCAGGAGTGTCTTCAGGCAGGTCTAACAGGCTGTTTTTCTTTCTCGCTAATGACTTTAGCGAGAAAGTTAAAACGTGCTTGAGTCTGAAAGCTTTAAAGTTCACAAAACTTGCCATTTATCTACATTTTGTAAGTAATAAATTCCACACAGAATGCTAAAACACTGATATACATTTTCAGTTTTTTGTTTAATAAAATCAACAACCAAAATACCCCCATTCCAAGTCAATTACAGAGTCATTTTCAGCACAGACATCTCAGTATTTTATCTTTTGTTAAGCACAGAGCACTGGCTTCCATCTACAAAGCAGATTTTGCAAACTTCATTCCAGTCTTATCGTTGCTTTGTCTTCTTACAGTATGTTGATGATAATCCCTGGAACACAGGATAAAAATCTGTGATAACAGAGCATGTTTTGTAAAATTCACTCAAGCTAAATTCCCACGCGTGTTTGCGTTACACGTCTTGTTTGTTAGTATCATAAATGAAGTGATATGAACATCAGAGAAGTTCTCCGGTTCTTTGTTTTGTCTCAATTCTCTGAAAGATCAAAGGCCTTCAGTGATGTGTTAACTCTTGCGTGCAGACACAGGAAGTGCACACAGGAAGTGCAGCAATGCATTTCCCACTTCCTCAACATCAAGCCCAGGAGATGATCTCCAATTCAGCACCAGGCAGCTATGTCCTCCTCTAACCTCACCAATAACTAATGCTGCTATTCTGCCTATTCTGCTTTTGTAACAGAAACTTCTATACAAATAAATGTGAATGGTAATAAATTCAAAGTGGCTTAAAACACACCTGTAATAGTGGACAGTTAAACAGAGATCTGAAACTATATGAATGACATGGCAAGATCTGAACCTCAAATCTGTTGGTTGCTAACGATAAAATTTGTAATTACACCATGTGTTCTGTATTCTGTGTTCTTTACGTTATATGTAAATTCTGTTGAAATAATACAACATTGCAAAAAACGGAATAAAATTGAAGTGAATTAAACTGAGTTTTACCACTACTAAAAATTAGTGTTTATTTTACTAGCCAATGGTGAGTCATTAAAAACACAGTTCGAACAAGCTCCTAAAATCATTAAATGTCATATGTAAAATGTAAAATGTCATATTAAAAAAAGTCACATTTCATGCATTACAGCTTTGAAACCCTCTTTCTCTTCACCGAATGAAGAAAGGATGGAATAATCTTCTCAGTAGAGCTCCTAACATCTCTTCGCTCTCGGTTCCCGCTCGTATACACATGGTGGTGGGGAAGGGCGGCTTTTCAACACTCCGCCAGACTTATTGGAGGAATTATTAGTGGCACTTAGAGCCGAGACCCCTGGGAAATGTTTAATGAGGGCTGTATGGCTCTGGTTAGGAGAGGCACAGAATTAGGTTCTAGACTCTGAACAGAACCACCAGCATTCACAAAGTCTCCGCTACTAGCATGATTGCAGTACAGCTTTTTAACGCTTCATTACATTTACCGTAAAAACACAATAATGTATTATATTTTCTTATTGGTCAGATTTTTTTACCTCAGCCTTTTGTCTGCTGTTTACACACTCCAGCACCAGCTGAACTCCTTGAGCAGATTTGTGATAACCAAACATAATGCTTTCACTGTCATTCAAAAGGCCTCAGAAGTCTGCTGGTTCTTTCAAAACAGCCCTGTCACGACTGCAAACACTTAGTGTAATGAAGCATTAATTCCCCCCTACACAACTGTAAACTCTGCTCGGAAATGACATTACGGCCACATCTGTAATAAATGTGAAGCCTCTGATGCGTGAAAAACATCTTGCAGGCTCAAAACGGCATTATAAACGTCCTTAAAGCTTTAGGACTAAGATGATCTTATTACCTGGGCCAAATGAGAGCAGATAGGAGCTGGCATTTCACTTTTAATGTGTTATAGGACAATATAGCTGTGTTTGGTACTATATGCATTCATATTACTCACAAAGACAATATAAACTGCTCTAAAAGGATATACATGCACCTGGATTATTGTGATTATTATGGGATGGTTTGGATAAATAAAAACATGAATGGTAAGGGTTAGTAATGGTAATTATGATAAAAATGCTACCAATACTTCAATGAATAAAACATGTAGTGCACATATACAAATGTAGTTCTAAATAGGTCATATTGTATTTAAAAACTGTGGACAGAACTAAGTCCTAACCCAGACCACACCCACCCTTCCTCACCCCATTACAGGCCACACCCACCCATTAATAGCTCCACCCCCCAGACCACACCCACCCCTCTTCTCACTACCCCAGATCATACCCGCTCCTGACCACACCCTCCTCCCCTTCATGCCAGACCAAACCTAGTCTTTCCCACCCCAGACCACACCCACCCACCCCTCCTCTCTCCACCCTGTGCTTCATTCTGCACAGGTGTGCGCAGCAGTTCTGCACTTCATGAAAGAAGCTGTGTCTGTACAGTATGTGTGTTTGTGTAAAGAGAAACAAAAAGGCAGTGTGTGTGTGTATATGGATGTGTGTGAGAGAGAAGAAAAGCAGAAAGCTAGTGTGTGTGTTAGTGTGTGTGTGTGTGGGTGTGTGTGTAGTCTCAGTGTTGGAAGTGAATGGAAAAGTCCCATAATCAGAAATCTAATGTCACTAACATTAAGGCACTGACTTTGTCTTTGTCTTCAAATCTCCACCCAAACAAACCACATCAGAGCGAGACAAGACCACCTGAATCACAGCACACAGTGGCCAGCATTCGGCCAGTTCTCAGGTGTTTCCATCACACACACCAGCAGACAGACTGATATTTGTACAGGTGCGTGAGCGAGGAAAACAGACGCAAACCTTTGAAACCAGAGGAAGACAGTTAGTTCTGTCGGACTCTGAGAGCAAAGCTTGACTCGATGACGGTTGTTTAATAAAGAGAACAAAACCCATTTCTGTCCATGTTCAGGTTAACTATGAGGTTTATAAACCAGAGACAGTTCAGTCTTTCACTACTATATAAAAAACTATTATTGTTATTATTATGATAGGAGATCATGGGAAATGCAGTTTTTCTGTTAAACATGCCCGTCATTTCACAAACCACCTCCAATAAATTAACTTTATTTTCTTAAAGTGTTTTAGCTATTCAACATTGCAGTAAATACATAAGAACTAAACGGACAGGATTAAAAAGCTTCAGTAAATATTCTATGACCGACTCCAAAAGTCGTGACTTAAACTAAATCAAAATTATAATTTTTTCACATTGTGGTGCAGTAGTTTGTTTCTACATGACAAGGCAGATTATGTGCTAATAGTGCAACATTGTCGTACTGAACTCTCAAAACTACACTTCCTGCCAAGCACATAGTTTCAGTGCATTATCTGAGTATGAAATTGAAAATATTAGTGTCAAAACATATACGACATTTAGCCGTATAAAAGACAAACAAGAAAAGACAGAGAAAGAGAAAGTATCAGGTTGCCTAGCAAAAGTAAAGTTACACTAACACAACAGTCATCCCATCTGTTCTCTGTGTTTATTCTAATATGTACATTTATTTATTCTCTGCAATTATTGCCACATTACAGCAATTTCACGGCATTACGCACAAAGACAGCCAATCCAAATAACAATTCTTTATCAAAACAAATGTCAAACGCAATTAAAAGGAAAAAAGAAAACTTTATTGCTGGGCCAACAACAGACCAAACGATCTGACATGCAATTACAACAAAAATCAAAACCCAAATATTTCAATGTTCGGTAATACGGGGTCGATGGGACAGGAGGACCAGGGGTCAGAGGTCAAACCCAATCAAAATAAACATGTTGGTATGCTGTTTAACGCGACCCAGCTTAAAAATGCTCCCTTTACGGAAAAATACTGCAGAAACAGCAATATCCTGTGTTTATTTTTCTTTCCCATCTTTTTTTTTAAACTATCTATTGTGGTATTTTGTGGCCGTGCTGGAGTAGAAAAACGCTAGAACACTAGAAAAAAGCAGACAGTCTGTTTTTTATAAGCTGTAAGTGGTTGACTATGTAACCACTACAAACTACAACTTGGAGTGGACAGCATTTTAGAGTTTCTAATAAGGAATTTGTAGTTTACTGACAGATAGAATCTGTCATCAATACATCACAGGATTACCTTAAAGATATTACAAATTATAAGAAGGTATTATTTGAGCATTATGATAATGAATCAATTCTATATTATTAACATACCACAGTATTAACTGACACCATCACTATATCACAATACTTGCCCCATACCTTTCTCTATAAGTGATGATAACAATGACAAAGCTCTGATTGGCTGCCTGACATCAGATTGACGTTGTTTCCTTTCAAAGTGGGAGATTCTAAGCCAGAACAAGCTACAAAGTGGACCAGAGTTTATTCTCACTGTCAAACTCTGCCTACATGAGACTAGAAGCCAAGAGTTCTTGTTACACAGAATCTATTAATCCCCTCAAAATCCTGAATTATATTTGACCAGGTGCCGTCCACACAACTGGTTTAAGCACTCGGTCCACGCTCAAAGCTCATTTCCAAACATTCCAGCAGCCAAACAGTTAGAAAGGAGTGAATGATCGTCTCACAAGTACAAGGAAATTCATTAATTTGACACAAGCCTCTACAAATCCGGCTCTTTCATTTCAATCCCTATGAAAAGGCCTTTTATTGAGCCTGACCGGTAAATCTGTCTCTAACCTGATCTCAGTTCAGCTTTAATGTCCAAATGGCCACATTGAGGTTGGAGAAAAACACAAGCTTGGACATTCCACCTGACTCACCCGCTGTACTGATGTGCCCAACAAACACACATGCACAGGCAATGATGTCAGAGTGAGAGAGAAAGAGAGAGACAGAGAAGGGGACTGAGAAAGAGAGAGAGAGAGAGAGAGAGAGAGAGAGAGAGAGGCTACAGTACTGCTGGTTTTGGGAACCGTCAAACAATAAATTAAAAGTAAATAGTACATTTTCTGTTGTCTGTCAGCACATAGAAATAAACAGAGGGCAAATGTTCTGCATGATTCAGTAACTAATCCCACTGGTGTTGTATTTAATGGGTCAACTGACTACACTGCAGAAACTGTCGTTCATAGTAAGCAGTTTCATACACTCACACAAGACCAAGTTCTACACATTATCCCAGCTAACAATTTTAGGTTGCAAGAACGTTTCTGTAATGTTTACATAAAATAACAAAAACATTCGGTCAACATTAAAACATCCAATGTTGTATTAACATTATTGCTTGGTTTTAAGAATTTTATTTAAACTTCTGTAACATTTTAAACATTCCACTAACAACCTATTCTAATTTATATGATATATAACTATAGATAAAAAAAACGTTCTACTAACACTAATACAAGAATGCTACTCTTTCTTAACTTTGAGAGAACTTTCAAGAAACTTAAGCCAACATTCTGAGAATGTTCCCTGTTAGTTTGTGTTCTTCCACATCTTATGGGAAACTGTGTATGATGCCTTAGTGTGACACAGAACCACTGCTGTCTTCAAATGAGCCAAGTATTGAGACAGATGAGCCATGGATTGTTCAGATTGTTCAGTCTCAGTTCTGTGTAAGTCCCTCACTATTTGTCTTTCAGACAGAGATGTTTTGTGTCAACACTACGCATGTTCCCACTCGGTTCATTCTTAGCAAGACTGAACTGACCTCCCATCAGACAATAAGCTTTTGTGAATTGTTCTGTAATAAATCTAAATAATCGTAGTGAATAATTGAACAGTTCTGACCGCGTTGAAATAATGTCAGTAAAACGTAAATGGACAATTAATGCAAGCCTCAACATTAAACCAAAAAAACTGTCTAATAAATTTGTTAATGAAATATGACATTCTTTGCATTTCAAAATGCTTTCGTAGGAGTTTTACTAGAAAATAACTGAAGGTTTGGAGTACAAAAACGCTCTTGAATGAATTCAAAGCTGGTAGTTTCACACACATTTTCGATTGTATGCAAATGTTTGCCTGAAACAAAAGGTTAAAAGGTTTCAAAA
>JBAJNP010000120.1:0-43816 GCA_036877545.1 Yasuhikotakia modesta | reverse complement strand
CACACACACACACACACACACACACACACACACACACACACTGCAGTGAATGCAGTGAAATTTTTGATTAACACAGAACACAAAACACTACACAGACATCTGGGGTCAAAGGGCAAACTAACCAAAGAGCACACTAAACTTCTCCTGAGGTTTAGAATGAGTCTGGAAGATGTAACATCTGATGAGAGAGATGAACAGACACACACACACACACACACATTCATAACCTCAATACAGTTAAAGGTGTTGTTGTGTTGCAGCTGACAAGTGTAGCTGTTTCTGTGATAGCCAATCAGACATCTGCTGAGGGGAAGTCCGCCCACTTCCCCTCTCACACCCATCGTGTGCTTTATTTTGCTTTTCTCACATGCATGACCCTTCAGGGCTTCTCACGGGCCCTGATGAGAGCGACATCCTTACAATGGCTCTGACCGGCCCGGCCCAGCTCTCCTCACCGTGGGTCACGGGACAGGAGAAGCTCCCACTGTCAGCACAACACAGAGGACGTGTTAAAAGTCACTCCAGAGGTCAGATAAAAACAAGCCCTGCATTTAGCCCAGCGTTCGGCTAGCATAGAGACTAATGGAAAGATGATATATGTACTGAAAACAACAGATGAGACACAAAGAAGGTCACACATAGCAGTTTAGCTAATGTCAGGTTTAGCTCATTCATATTTGACAGTTGCATTATGAGGGAAAGAAAGTGGAGTCTCTTTAAGGTAGTCTTAGGGTAGATTCTATGGTCATGTTTGTGGATCCCTCAGGCAGCTGTTTCAGTCACACAAGACCAAGTTCTACACATTATCCCAGCTAACAATTTTAGGTTGCAAGAATGTTTCTGTAATGTTTACATAAAATAACAAAAACATTCGGTCAACATTAAAACATCCAATGTTGTATTAACATTATTGCTTGGTTTTAAGAATTTTATTTAAACTTGTGTAACATTTTAAACATTCCACTAACAACCTATTGCTTACTACTGAAAGCCATGCAAACAGGTTTAGATTAGTTCACAAATGTAAATGAGGTGATGTCACATGATCAAACTGTGGAACAGGAAACAAACACTGCCAGACAGGAAACAGTACCTCGTTGAATTCAGGTGCTGAGTGGAAACCGATTCTTGCTCCTTTGGCACAAATGGACTTCTCAACAGACTGAAAGACAGAAAGAGGCTTTTCTTCATCTCGAGACTGATGAAGCAGAATATCTTGAGATGTTTCAGAAGGAACAGGATGGAAAGTAGGATCGCTATATGAGATGAGAGATGGACAAGGTGTAGGAGAATTCTGACAGTTCACAGGTTTACATTTACTTTGATTCACTGTTCAGCGGTTCACTGTTATCTAGATTCAGTGGTAAACATCTTCCACAAGTTTAGAAGCAAATACTACAATCAACAACAACCTGTTGAAGCAGGTGATGAGATCAGACCTTCTCTTCCTATCCACTGATGAATGGATGGAGGGATGGATGGATACAGGGATGGATGGAAGAGATATTACATAACTCACTGTGATGCATCTGTAACTACAGGTAGAGGAATCTCCTCTCCAGTAAAGTCCAGATCGTCCACCAGGCTGTTGTTTCGCGAGATGTCGGGGCCGTCCAACTTTTTCTTAACTGTGGAAAAATACAAAAATATTACTTCAAACACTTTACCATTAAGCAATGATTAGAATATAGACAGTATGATAATAATAGAACATTTGAATGATGTGAATTGTGTGGCATAGAAGACAGAAAAAGAAAACAAAGAAAAAGTAAAAAAAAATAAGGTAAAGGTGTAGAAATGACAGCATGTACCTGGAGATGCAGGACATGTCAGTGTAAAAGCTGACCACGAGCGCTGGCGGTCTGCTAACATGCAGATAGAGAAAGCACAAACTAAGAACATGCGAGATGACAAAACCACAAACAAAGATTTAAGGATAAAGTCATGACATCACACAGTATGGAGGAGTGTGTGCTGTTGCCTTGTTGCATAAACATTAAAGAACAAAAAACATGACACACCAATGTTCTTTATCTCTCAATTGTTTCGCTGAGACACAAATGACTTTAAATGGAGACAATGGATTTCTGTTTATCAGTAAAAAGACCTCAATATTATTGTAGCAAGAAGTACAATGTGTAGCATATGATGAATGTATTTTAAATAAACAGTGATGTAACACTTTAATTGCGTTAATTATTCAATGCCACTGCAATGTTAATTACAGCACAAAACAACCATTGTAATATTGTTAAATGTGTTGCATTTAGTCTACCGGCTACATTAATAACGTGGCCGGTAACATAGGAGTTAATTTGTGCCATTCACTGAGGTAAAAAATAACCAGAGCTCTCAGCAAAGAATCAGAACAATACATTTTCAATGTAAACAGGAGTGAATGGGTTGGCTTGTGTCATTAAAAAAACATCTGTGATTATTATAAGTCTTTACTTTGATTGTTGTACATAGTCACAATATTGGTGGACATGTAAACACAGTCAGTGCTTCAAACTGTGCTGAGATTAAAGACACAGACAGACAGACAGAATGAAAGTATCCAGTCTTCAGGCTGCAAGCAACAAACACGCATTGACACCAACATGCAAAAGTGTCAAACAGTGCAAAAGATCAGAGACTCACTCCATCACCTCTCACCTGATGAACGGAAGAGTTTAGTGATGCCTGTGAACGGAGAAACACAACCACTCAAATTCATTTTGACTCAGTTTCTTCCCTCTGCTTCTCTTTTACATTTCTGTCTTACACTTGGTCAACATGAAACCAAATGTTTAATGAGGAACTTGTGTCTCTACAGCCTGAATGTCACACATAGCTTTAAAAATTATCATGCTGTTTCAGTTAAAAGCCTCTTTACAGAATTTTCCGAGATGTTTTTAAATAAAAAAATAAATGAATGGAAAAAGCGTCGTAAAGGGCATCTGACAGGGTGCGAGTCTTTGATAAGCCAAACTGCTCAACATGAATTTCTCTTTTTCCAGAGTTCAAAGGACGCAGACATGTGTTGTGATTTCATTATCTCTCCGGTTCTCGTTACACTACAGAAGAGACGACTATGTGTGTGTGTGTGTGTTTTCCTATAACTGCTGTCTCTGCTGGGGACTGTCTGTTTAAACCCTGCTGCTTTTATCATAAAGCCATTTGACAGGAAAACCCATTAAAACAGACTTATTAAGAGCTGGGCGAGGCAGAGGGGATCATTTGGGCACAGAATGTGTTCCAGTCACATATGGAAATATAACAGTTGCCAAAATAGTCACTTTTAATCAACCTTTATACATTTTTTTACTTTATCCCTTTATTACTCAAACACTTCCGCTCAATTACAGGGGGAAGAAGGGCTGTTATTAAACAATGGTAGCGTGTTTTGGGACTTTTTCTCATTGAATCTCATTGGATGCTCCAGTGAGGACTAAACTTTTGCTTGAGCTCTTAAAACAACATTTCTTAAAACAAAATACAAATCTGAATCTTAAAAAACCTACAGTGAAGCTGATATTATTATTATCTGGCATGGGAATTTTGTTCCGGCCAGATTATCTATGAACGCTGAGGTTGTGAGGTCAGTGAGGTTGTGCATATGCTTCTGCAGTCTAGCTAAGAAGTGTCAGAATCAGGACGGGCTGCTGAGAAAATGTGTCACTGTTACACTGTAGCAAAGACTTAAGATAAACAAACAGCTTGAAATGTGTCACAAAAACACTGGATATCCCAGCATGCCGGGAGAGAGAGGCCCTACCTGCTGGTTCCTCCGAAAAGACACCATCTTTGTCATCGATGTGGTCGTATGTGATCTGAGGTATGGAGAGCGCTCTCTCTCCTGTGGGACCCAGAGAACCGTTGTCTCGCACGACCTTGGGCTTTCGTTTATAGCGCTTGCTCTGTAGACGCAGGGGAAAAAACAGCGGCAAAAAAAAGCTTCACAAGCAAAATCCAATAAAACAGCTGAAAGCTTAAGAATACAGCAGACAGTACAGACAACATGTATGATGTGTTTGTCCTTGACAGCTGCTTGAGAACGAGAGACAGAAGTTACATGAGACCAGTAAATGATGATAAGTGAGTTAGCAAACTTTTAGCAAACCTATATAAAAATTAACTTACAGAATTGCCCTACAGAATTCCTTTACCAAAAGTGACGTTCTGTCCATTTGATGTATAATATATATTTTTGCTTTCTTTGAGAATTAAACTCATGACCCTTGCGTTGCTAGCACAATGTTATACAACTAGCATGCTAAGCTGCAGGAACACAATAAAACAAACCAACACTAATCTTATTGATTTAACATATGTTCCTATACGTTTCCAAAACGTTCTTTTCACACACAGATAAGACTCGGGCTAAAATACCACGTCAGCACTTTACAGCCAAATCCCACAAATATGAAATTCAAATTTGGCCTTTTTTTGAGAATGTCATGAATATTCACGTCTGAGTCAAACCATAAAACACTTCCTCCACTAATGAATTCTGTGGTGACTGTGCAACCTACACAAATACCTCCAAACCAAGATATCAGTCAGGTCACAGTGTGCCACACAATCTCACGGCTCCCAGATCGTAAGAAGGATTTACCAGTGAAATCACAGCTTCCCACTGCCCTGAATAACTGCTGGGGGGGGATAAATACTGCCGGCCGTGAAAGACTGGACAGAGAGATGAATGAGAGGTCTATGAACGAGAACGCAGTCACACGCCCGCACGGAAAGAGATGGACTCGGCAACTCACACTCCCCAATATGTTTGGAGTCAGAGCTACACAAAGATTTTTTTGTTGTTGTTTCGCTACACAAAGGTTTTGCTCCCAGGAGAGAGGCTGCGATGACATCATCGCATTTGACTGCTTCTTTGTTTGAGACAGACAAAGAGGGCGTGGGGTCAAATGGGTGACCAAAGAAAGAGAGAGAGAAAGAGTGAAAGAAAGAGGAAAAAATGACTCCATCCCATCAGATCTGTCTTCTCACACCTCAGCTTACATCTTGACCTGTTTTTTTTTTTAATTCACACGGAAAAAGCCCCGTGAAATTTACTGTGGGTCAAATCCATCACACATCAGCGCTAATTCAAATTCTGAGGGGCTAAAACCATGTGCCACAGTGTCAAACACACACTCACTGTTAAGAGTGTCAAACACACACTCACTGTTGACAGAAGTATCGTGGAAAGTTACCACGAATGCTAATTATTATCTGCAGTAGTTCACTAGTCATGTTTCGGTTTGAAAAAGTTGTTTGCCACAAGCAACTAACACAAAGAAGCTAGTTTAACTACTTTAAAGATGTTTAATAAGGGCAGAATCTTTGTACATATAACCATTATGATACAATTTACTTTCAGTCAGAACAAGATATTTTATAGAAAAAACTGTGGAATTTTATGTAGAGTAACAAAATTAAACTAGATACATTTTGTACATTTAAGTAAAGTTGTTACTGTTATAATCTGTGGTGAACAGATGAGATACTGTCAGACTACTACAAGGGGTTATTAAAATCAACATGAAGTGATGTTCACATTTCACAACCCTTTACAACAGTGATGTCAGATGTTTCAGGGTAAAGAACATGTAGGGCACATGATGGTCCCCTGGGAACTTCAGCGGTCTCTGTGACTGCTGGTGGGAAGCTGAAAACTGAGAGGGTGTGATGTCAGCCAAAAAGTATCAAATAGTCCCTATTTAGTACATTTCATTTTTATTATTTTGATGAACACTTACAAACAAGCATTTTATTTCCTCAAAACAATGTTCAATAAAGCATCTTTTACTCAAAAGTCAGGAACAAGGAAGTAGGTTATGTTTGGTTTCACGTTGATATTGTCAATAGTTTAGTTGGTTATTTTGAACACTGAGCTAACGTGACCTAGAACAGCCATCACACCCTCTACTGTTCACCTACATCCTGTGATGACCTTTACATGCATTCTGGGAACTCACATGAGCCTTTAGAAAAGCCCTGCACACAATAATGCTCAAAAATGCTTTTAATGCCTGAGCTATACAGCATCCCGCTACGGTGGCTCACAGAGGACAATTGACAGGAAGAAACATGACAATAACTAGACAAAAAACAAAAACAAGACAAAAGAGCCAAGACAAGACAGTGGTGTATTTGTTTGCACAAGGGGCAGGAATTAGAACATTTTCTCCTTACCAGGCGTCTGAAGTTCCCAGGGCTGGAGTTTTCAGAGTTTATGATGGGGATGTAGTCGCCCGTCAACACGTACATCTTCCACGTGGCCGCACACCCATCCGGCTTTTCGCAGGCGTAGCATCTCCACAGCGTCTAAACGCAAGAGGAAGTAACGTTTGCGACATGTTAGCAAAAACAATAAGTGAACGGCACTGTTAGTCGAAGGTTTACCTGAGAGAATGTCAATAAAGTCTTTTGTTACCTGAATGAGTGAAGCAGCAGCTGGAATCTGACGATTAAAATGTTTCTGTCTCTGTTTTTGTTGAACTTTGAGTGCGAAGCCAGATCCCAGAATTCCCTGCACACAGAGAAAGAGCTCAAATGATTGGCTGCTGGGTCAAATACACAAAAACATATATAGAGCCCTTCTAAAATGTGCTTAATTTTTTAAAAGTATCTACATCAAAAAAACATTGTTTTCCCATAATTTTAAATTATTATGTCTTTTTTACAGTCTTTTCCCACAGTTTTTCACAAATAGTCAACCAAAAAAATGCACAATTTGTAAAAAGCATAAAAAAAAGCATTAAAATACTTCCCCATGTTCATTATTCTTTACATTACAGATTTAAATCACTGTAGTTCTAATATGGTGTGCAATTCATTCTTACTTTGCACATGTATGTTATATAATGGGTAATATGAGGACTGAGGGCCCCTTGTGGCCCCTGGAGGCCCTATCGCTCTTAAATGGACCACATTAACCCTGGACCCCATTACTGCAGGGAAAACACTGCCCCAGGGCACCAAACAAGCACTGTGTGTGTGTCAGAGAGAGAGGAGGTGGTGTATTTACCGCGGGCAGAGCAAAGAATGATATCGCAAACACACTAAAACAGGAAGCAATGGCCTTTCCAATCCATGTTTGCGGGACTTTGTCTCCATAGCCTATTGTGGTCACTGTAACCTAGAAGACAAAACAGTCTGGATTTAACAGTCATGATTAAATGTTTGCTAAGACAGCATCACATTTATATTGCTTATACTTAATTTAAAAATCAAGTTTTAGAGTTGATGTTTGAAACTCAAACATTGGGATGTAAATAGAGATAATACCTCTATACGTTTGTTTTTTGGCCTGTGCCAGTAAACAACCACCCAGAACACCCAAGCAACAACCTAGCAATGCATTTTAATCTAGCTAGAACATCCTAGCAACCATCAATTAACACCCTGACAACCACAAGTACATCACAAAATTTACAAGGGCAGCCATCAAGAACACCCTAGCAACCACCTAGCAATGCTCTGGAATTTACTCAGAACACCCTAGCAACACCCTGGCAACCACAATTTCTTCCCAAAAATTTACAAGAGCAACCACAAAAAAAACACTTTTATGCTTTGCTTGACCAGACAAGAAAAAGACATAAACCAAAGTCTACAAAACACGCTTTATTTAAATTTTGGACCCTACACAAACCCACTTCAAAGAGATGCAACATATTTGAAGAATTCTCTGTCTGTTTTCAAAGTTGTCTATTGAAGTTCATGCTCTGTTTGGTTTTCCCCTAATCCTCTGCAAAACGTCGAGTTTCAAGCTGACGTCAAACACGTCTGTAGTGGCGCGTAAAAACACGGCCCATTCTCAGACATCAAGAGTGCTTTCTAGTGACGAGGTATGTTTGCGTTCTTTTTATTCAAAACACACAAAAAGGACCAAAAGCGGGATGAGGCGTCAAACAAGTGCTTTGAGTTTAATCCCACCACTAAAAATCCAAAAGACCACAATGGGTCACGACAAGAGAGCTCCAATAGTCACTGGATTTCAAGTACCATGGGTGGTGCCCCAGACTGTGTGTGTGTTTGTGTGTGTGTGACTTTGAGACCCCTAATATTCTCCAACCAACTGATTCACATTGAGTTATTGAGTCACAGGGTTCAGTCTGCCCTCTACGTGTGTGGCACAACCAAAGCTAACATCTCCCAGTGTGTGTGTGTGTGTGTGTGTGTGTTTGTGAGTGTGTGTGGTATTCAGAGCGTGTGGTCTGTGATTACTACGCTCATTTTTTTAAATTGTCTTTAATCTTGCTAAAGTTATATTGACTCACTGCTCTTTTCTATTTTAAATGATAATTTCTGGTTTCTAACATGTTTAAACCCAACTTAAAATGAAAACTGACACAATTTCCTTTCTGCCCTTTTTGAAGTACACAATATTTTAAAAGAGGATAAAGAAGTACATCTTTTATTAAAACCTAATAAAGTCTACGGCGGCAGGAAACAATTATGATATCTAATAATATCACAGTGTATTTATACATGACCCAATCAATTCCAGATGGCCAAAATCAAGTCCCGCCCCTTTTTTGGTTCTTGCTAATATCCTGTTTAACTGAGAAAAACATTAGAGCATAAAATGTCAAATAGGTTGTAAAGAGTATTGAATGCATTGCTACACACAGCACAGAATTATTGCAAACAAACGTAAAATGTTTGCAAATCTTCAACATTCAAGGAAAAAAATTGTAACAGGAAGTTTTAAATTGGTGGGAGTTGTTTCAGTCGCTCAGGTCAGGGAGGACAGCTGTAAGGAGTTGTGCGTTTGGCAGGAACTCAGAGAGCATTTATGATTCATGCAGTTTTGATCATGCTGGACTGAATGACTCAGGTCAGCTGTGGTCCTACACCTGCAACTCCTGAAAAAAAACATCAACCATCTCTCCTTCTGGAAAGAACAGTCTGATGAGAATTTTGTCTCAAGCTATGTTTAGATTTGCTGAGGGACCTGTAATGGAAAGAGAGATCTAATCACAAATTTAAGCTTTGTTTATCAGATTTGTCTCAGATTATCTGAGTTAAGCTTCCGTCAGTTTTTTTAATTATTCTCTTAAATAATTCTGTCTGTTTTATGTACAGAGTTTTTCATGAGAAACATAAGAAGTTGTGAATACTTAAATCAAACTGAAGTATGAAATCTCCTGAGTTATAAATGCGCCAAGGATTTTCCTCAAATCCCTCTTTAACGTTCCCCCCTTTCTAAACTCAAGTTCATCTCTTTCTGTCCGTCTTCTCTTCATGCGTGTTTTACAGTCTTCTCAGAGACAAAGGCAGGTCGACCCCTATTGAGGGTTCCTCGTTGCAGCCACCTCTACACAAACACTCGCCTTTGTCTGCGATTCAAGGGCCGACGGACAGCCATACGCTTTCTGACCCTCTTCACACACAGTGAGAGACGCCGCAATTACAGCTTTAATTAACGAATCCGACACTTTACAGCGTGGAGGAGAAAAGGAGACGAGGAGGTGAAAAGATCAGAACTGAGTGCATTGACAAAGCGTTCGGATTCCTGAACAAGGCCGTACGATTGGTTTCTCATTACGCCTCACAATATATTCAGCATTTTAATTAACCGCACGGGAAACTTTATTCAGGACTGATTCCAATGGCCTTTTGTTTGGCTAGATTTGGAGCTGAATGTTTTATAACCCTGTTTTTTGGTGAGGGTCGCAATTCATCAGGACAAAGTAAATCGCCGGACATTTAAATGTGTTTTGGAGCCGCGAAGAAAGATCGTGTTGTGGGTAGAAACATTCCCACCAGCAGGATTTCCAAAACTATCAGACCTGATACAAAACATAGAGTGTGTAAGACTCAACATGACTCACTGTTCAACAAACACGGAAATTTACCACCAGTGAAAATCTATATTGAGCATCTATTACAAACCAAGGAGGCATCGCCACCATCTAAGACACTCCAGACAGATTTTAAGACAGGCTCCCATGTGTCCTTGCAGGCAAGCCAATAAGAGCAAAGGTTTTGGAACAGGCCCCAAAATCTATGTAAGGTTATTTATTGGTTCTGTATTGTCATTAATTTAATTTCTTCAGAATGAAATTATAATACGTTTGCTTGTTTATGAGGGAACGCCAAATCCCTAGAAGGCAAGAGGGATTCCTAAATGGATTTTAATTAATTAAAACCACAAACACACCTTATATTACTTTACTCAGATGGCTTGGAGAACACAGCTACCATAACTAACGTGAAGCAGTACTGAAAAGTACTTTTTCTATTACAAACTAAACTGGTACAAACTAGTTTAATGCAATCCTCATTGGAATCACGGTGCTTGTTGACCAGCTTTATCAGTTACAGAATGTGCACAACAACAGCCATTGTAAAACCATCACAAACAAGCTAAATGTACATGCTCTCAAATCCACAACAGGTTGCCAGTATTTGCCACATTCACAAATGTATCCGGCTACCAGCATGGAAATTCATGCTACTCTAGCTGTTTTATAAGCAGGCTATTTTGTGCAAGTGCAGACAAATGACGCCAACGACTGTTGTAATTTCTCCAAATCAGATGTTTGGTGCAGATAAACTCACCACGCCCCACCACAGAGCATCAGCGTAGCTGGAGAAACCGGTTTTCCCCTCTTCATCCACGGCGTCTTTCTCAGCCAGATATACAAAATATGAGGAGAAAATCAAGCCCAGGAAGCCGATGTACAGCGTGGTAATTAGTTCCTTAACAAGAAGACAACAGAAGAATATTCACTGTTCATCTACTGGCAACTGGTAGAAGATTCAATGGTCTAGAAAGTTTTCATTCTTAATATTAGATGAGAACGAGAGAATAAGAATAAGCTTTATTTGCCAAAACAAGGAAATGTTTTGGTTTTTACAGGAGCTCTTGGTACAACAGACATACATACAATATAAATAGGTGTACATATATGAAAGGAGAATTATAATAACATTTTGACCTGAAAATAAATAAATAATAAATAAATCTGGAATAGCAATAGCAATAGATAATACCTCAGTTAACACAAATTAACAATGAACAATCAATTTTTACAGTATTTATTAATCTTTGTTCATGTTAGTTTGTTATTCTTAGTTGTGCATTAGCTAATGCTATCATTTAAAAATATATAATGCTTGATTTAAAAAAATATGTCAATACATGTTAAAATTAACATTAACATTAGACAGTGATATATGCTGTATAAATATTTTTTACATGATACATAGTATAGTTATCAAATGTTATTATTTTAGCAAATGTTAATGTCCTGCTGCGGTGTGACTCATTTATTAAGGAGCAGATTGAACAAAACAGTTACTGGAAATCTTTTATTAAAGGGAAATGAAATAAACACAGTTTATTTACCTGACATGACAGCGAATTTTCTGACCTTTAAACTCATTTCAAGTCAAGGACGCCTACAGACTTTCAACAATCTTTATCCGAGCGCCTTAAAAGGCAAACTTTGTAAGACTGCAGTGAACTGAACGAATCAGCTCGGTTCAACGAATCATGTCTCATTCACTCAAAATTTCAGGCCTTTCACAGGACGTGCAGACGGATTTAATGCGTCTTAGACCTTTGAAATGGGAGCTTTCCGCTCACGTTACATTTGTGTGAATTTATGAGGCCATATTTGGAGTAAAAGCTGGAGATGGAGACAGACCTCAGAGTGAATTCATGGCATTTCACTGTATAAATAAATTATACAAAAATAAATGACCGTCAGGCACAAAGCACACAGATTCTTTAAGGCTAAATGTGAAGGGCAAACAGAGTGTACCTGCCGATGAATAAAGACCACGGACCCCAGAAGTCTCCATGTTCCACCCTGACGATCCACATGCAACATGCGCAAGATCTGAAGGAAACGGATTCCCCTGCGCCCAATCACACGAGAGATTTAAATGACTTGCTGTATTTGATGGTGTATGTAGATACAGTATAGAGCATGAGGCAACATATTGAATGTTGAAGTATTAATGAATGCTGAAGTATTGACATCATTGTTGAATGCTTTATCATTTAGGCCTGTGGATTAGAACATTTCTGACCTGATAGCTGAGGTGGCAAAGACCTGCCCATTAGAACCGACGCTTAGAACCACGACAGATGCCACCACCACTATAAGATCTGTGCGGGAGAACCAGGACAGTTAAAGTCACACACATACAGAGATTTCTGAAATTAAAGGGCGCTGAAATCATGACAAAAAATCTTTCGTTGAGGTCAAAATATGAAAGATGAATTGCTAACATTCTAAATAATCATAATTATAATATTCTTAAGTATGTAAGTATATTTTAATATAGTATGTAAGCCAGACTAACTCATGGCTAATATAATGTTTGGACACAGATGTGGTGCGTGGTCTAAAGGTTCTGTCAGGTACCTATAATGGAGATGGGTTTCCTGATAAAACGCAGGCGTCCTTTAATGCCCACATACTTGCTCCGGCAGCCGGCCGACCAGAGCCGAACCACATACTCTGACCCAAAAAACACCACCAACACAATCTCCTGCGAGGCAGAAAGCAAGAAAAAAACTGTTGTTTCTAGTCAACATGCTGTTTATTTCATTGTGTTTTTTCAACCTAGAGCTGCAAAGGATCTTTTATATGATGAACTTTGTGCACTTGTAAGGTGCTTTAAAAAAATGCTGCAGATTTTAAGGTAAAGATTTTTACTTACAGCACAAATACACATGAACACACTCACATCTATTATAGAACTCTGTCATCCAGGCAGTAAAATTAAAATTGCATTATATTTTGACAGCTCTGATTTGATATAGTGTATCTGGACTGGGTTCAAAGCCTCTAGGTTTTCATGCTCTGCACTGTTTAGAGAAGAGAACCGCCCTACAGGTGTGTGTGTGTGTGTGTGTGTGTGCTGACAGAAATCCAAAACTACTTAATCAGTAATAGTTAATGTGTCAGCTGAACTGAGACACAACACCGCCATCATGTGGAAGTAGAAGATATTACAGCTAACTGTGCTGGAAACTGGTGCGTGTGTGTGTGTGTGTGTGTGTGTGTGTGTGTGTGTGTACTTTTAATGGCTTTTAAATGGTACGGTAATTATGTGGAAAAATATGAATTTACCCCATAACACTCACCATCCAGAAAAGAGATCCAGTGGCAAAGTCAGCATACTGCTCAATGGTGGACAGGACACTGAAAATCAGGCACACTAGGACCATGAGGAAGCTGCAGACAGAGGGAAGGCCTGCCATTACACAACGCTGGATCTCCTTTCATTCAATGATCAGACAAATTAACAGATTATCAGGCATTGAGTGAAACCTCCTATACTATATTTTCTGTTGGTTTTGAATCTGCAAGACTGTCCAGCTCTGCAGTACTGTAGGCCAGAGTGCATACGTGCATTGCTTGTACACTACAAGAACACACCTGAATATGCATTAAACCAGTATTGCGAGTATTGGGACACACTAAACCTTTGAAGAAAAATGTTTTGATCAGAAAGAAACAGTTAGACCAGCTAGCAACCGACCAATCAGAGGAAAGTATTCCAGAGAGTCCTGGTGAGAGAATGCTATTTCTTGAAACAGACAGATTGTCTGTAAGGACAGCTGTCTTAAAAGGAGAATCCACACAAACACACAGAGTCCAGATGGGCTAAAGAGATTACACACTTGCATAAATATACAACAAACACACTTATTCATGACGCACACACATCTGTTTGATACACACTCTCCTCCTGACACAACAATACCAGAAATTAAATGTCACGTGTGTTACAGAAGATGAAGACGTTAGCAAGTTACATCACGTCCAGCTGTCCGTGATGTCTTCGTCTGCTGGACGGCTAGAGACTAATGTGACTGGAGTTTAGACCTTCTAGAACACTAGAAGTTTTCTAGAAGATTTGTTTCTAATAGATTTCAGGTTCTGCTCTACATTTTTGTTCCTTAAAGGTAAAATAGGCAATTTTGGAGAGGCTAGCAATAGCAAAAGCGACATTTTTTTTCCACCCTTCCTTTACAGTGTTTTCCAAAGCCACACTCCAACACCTGACCGCATACATAGTTTGATAGGACAAATATTTTATTTTTGGTCCTGCATTTTCAAAAGAAGAAACATTTATTTAAGACCACCTAGTAACTGCTATTAGTGTATGAAGAGACTTTCAACCAGCATAACAAAAATGTTTTTGGAACAAATTGTTTACCTGCCTGGTTTCAATCTGTAAAGTTCTGCTGTATAAAGTTCTATTTTATAGGGTTTTGTTCCATAATACCGTGCTGTATATTGTTCCACTTTCTATGGTTCAAGTCTATTAGGTTCTGCTTTTTAATGTTCCCTTCTATAGGTTCTGATCTATAGATTTCTGCGCTATAAGATTGTGCTCTATAGGGTTCCACCCTGATGGGTTTTACCCAACCAAATATGGTCTTTAAGCCTGTCTGTTTTGCTTTATATTGTTCCATTCTATAGGGTTCTGATCTATAGATTTCTATAGATATCTGCACTATAAGATTGTGCTCTATAGGGTTCCACCCTGTTGGGTTTTACCCAACCAAATATGGTCTTTAACCCTGTCTGTTTTGCTTTGTGATGTTCCGTTCTATAGGTTTCTAATCTATACATTTCTGCTCTGTAAGATGTCACTCTACGTGGTTCTGCCCCTATATATCTAATGAACCAAAGGTTATTGATATTGTGAAAATTTGTTCTTAAAAGCACAGTTAACATACAGCTCTTAAAGTTCTGCCACTTTAAACACTTTCATTCAAGGCGATTATGTTCAAGTGCATACTGGTGATATTTCAGACATATCTGGCTTACATAAAAACCTCAAAACAAGAGCTTAATGATCAAATCATCACTGTATAGGAATAAATCCTACTTTAATCTCTTCAGAAATGACCAGATGTTGTGACATTGCACCATAAACAGCAGGATTATCTTAAATGTGTGGACGTGACGCTTGCAGACTCACACCACAAATATGGCCTCCCTCATTTTCTCAAATTTGGATTAGGAACCAGGTCAATAGTTAAAAGAGAAATCGTTTTTATAAGCCGAATATCCTTTTAAATCTGTCTGAGTGTTCAGCGGCAGGTTGTTTTGACCTGTTTGGCCTTCTATGAATAATAATTGATATTTAGATAAATTAAAATGGATTTAATCACTTTATTATTTCAAAAGAAACGCTCTATAGTTACTAATCACTGTTAAAATAATTACTGAAATTATTTTTTACCACAGTAAATAGCTGAAATTGAAGTCTCAACATCCTAATTTAAAAAGAAAAGCTTTAAACCAATACCAATAAGCTGGACTGCGTGTCTTTTGAAGATTTGTTGCGTTTGACCTTTGACCCTCTATGAGCCTAGAGTTGTTTCTCACAGGCAGATGTCACAGGCAGTCAGAACCCAACAGAGCATTTCTGTCAGTCTAATGGACCCCTGCGGACACGTTCTAAACTCTTGCCTTTAGCCAAATTAAATTCCAAATCCAAACCAGATTCCCAGTCCAAACACAATAACATTCACCGGCAAACCTAGTGTCAGTCAGACTGTTTTCAATTAACCTCCCGTTGCGCTGAGACGACAAATAACAGCGACGAGCACCTAACAGCGTCGCTGTGATGTGTTACTCTCAGGGTCAAAACCGGTCATCTCTAAAGTCTGTTTGGAAGGACAAATTCTGGAGACCTGATTAAAACGAAACAGCTGGTGCGTTATCCAGCCGTTTCAGACTGACCGGCATTCCATTCAGCACGTCTATGGACCAATCATGAGTGAGGGATGTTTAGTGGACCAATGAGAGCTCAAAACATTCCATAAAACCAACAGTCTGTCCCCCACTGATTCAAACCACAGATATACAAATGATCAATTTATAAAAACACGACATCTTCCACCTCAGGGAAAGTTGAGGACTTAAATCTAAAATTAGGACTTATCTAAAACAGGGAGAGCTGTTTCGCAGAACTGTGACAGGCCACGCCCTCCATCCCTTATCAACTTAAAGGGATAGTTCACCCACACATAAAAAAATCTATCATGACATTGACTTTTTGTGAAAGGTCAGAACTACTGTTATGATATAGATTTTTATGATACACATAAATAAATCTAACAATTTATCCTACATCTATATTTTATAAAACACTGGTCAAACATGTAACCTAGAGTCTTTCATTAAAATTCATCATTATATTGTTTGTCGTGATTAGCTTAGACTTGTAAAATATTGAGGTAAAATTATGTGTTTCGCTGATGGAACGATGACAATTAAAGGGCTATCTATGATAATGACTGCCTTTAGCAGGGCGAAGCGAAGTATTATGTTATCATATATATTTAGCATGAATAAAGTATAATGTTTAAGTAAAGCGATAGCTCGCTCAGAAATCGTATCCTTTGTTTATGTTGTTCTAGACCTGCTGTTGCTGTAAGACTGACAGAATATTGGCACAACTCTGTAAGCAATAGGCAATTTCTTAAAAAAAAAAAAAGTAATACAAATACATCAATCAACCGCCCTAAAACAAGCTAAATGTGAGAGCTGTGTGTGAGGAACACAGCTGAGATGTGTCTGGTCTGTAGTTGCTTTGAGTTTAATTGATAAAACTACAGCATCTCGTGAACACTGAAATTATTTATTGATGATAATCGGTTTCAAAATCCTGAGACAGAAATGAGAGAACAGACAAATAATCCATTCAGCGGCTGCAGGAAACAGAACACTGTTGTCAAACACTAAAGTTCACTGAGCACAGACTACATACAGACTAAATGATGTGAGACAAACACACTGGCCAAACCTTAATAGCCTTTGATGTGTTATAAACTGCTACAGCAATGCAAAGCAAAGTTGCAGAGAAACATTTACACTTCTAAATGAGATTTCAGGTTCATTTCTGCGCACCCATAACTGTCCAGCAGACTAAATCACAAATGTAATATTACTGTCTTCATCGGGACGAACACAAGACTGATGATTCTTTTTATCTCCTCTTCTTTAAGAATTACACAGGAACACTGTAGAAGACCTTAAGGCTAAAAGTCATTCATTAAAAGCCTTTAAAAAACATCATTTGGCTGTTTTAGTTAAATGACTTGAGGACCTTTTGGCAGTATTTAAGAGCCCCTAATTATTCACTTTGGCCTTTTCTGCAGACACACAACACAACACTTAAAAGATAATTTACTTAACGCAAAGTGTTTTCTGAAACCTACACCAACCTGAGTTTACTATAGTGGTCGTATCCAATAGCTTTCCCTCTTCTGACAGTCTGTAAGAATCTACATCTTTCTTGCGACATTAAAGTTATAAAAAAGTTTTTTAAACATTTTTAAAGACGTGTGTTTTAGAATCGCTTGATTATAACCACAATATTCAGTCCTTAGATTTATTTTAAACAGACGTAAAGGATGGTGCGTTTTAAATACAGACGCAGATGCACACACATGGATTACAGAAAATGAACAAATGTCCGCAGTCGTGCAGCCGCATGCAGCAAAATCCGAGATGGAAATGTTGTGGATCATTGCAAAAGATTTATCAAGGCACCTGGCCATACGTGCAGCTACAAAAAAAAAAAAAAATCACCCATAATGCAACACTGACATCTCGTTTTATCATCCTCATGTTACTATAAATAACTTTTACATTTAATTTTACTAAAGTATTGTAACCTTAAACAAAAGCCTTTATCACAAACAGGCATAAGCTTGACAAGCAACAAGCATCTCCTAAATTGGAATAATGTCAGACAAAAATGAGATTAAAACGAGACTTCTGCTAAAGCTTTTCTCATAAGTTTCTCCTCTAGGGATTCAGCAGGCAGCGCAACAGCTTCCCACGTTGTGCTCAGAACGGCCATACTATTTACAAATGACAGAGATCACAATATGATCTTCACATGACAGCAATGCTGTCAATATTTATTTGACAGCTTTTTACTTAATTAATTTACTTAATTTTACTTAATGTAATTGTGACATTTGTGTGACAAGAGAAACATCTGCAGGTAGTATAACGTTTAAAAATGTTAACTTCAGTTTTATTTATAAATGTGTTGCATTGTTTCAGTTTTACATATAATGAAAAGAAAGCATGAACATTTTAAAACATTACAGAATACATGAATTATTATTACAAATTGTATCGCTTATTATAAGATTATGTGTCTTAGTAAAACTAATAAGGGATACTAAGTTTGTAATTGGTTTACATTTATACTGTTGACAGATGCTTAAAATGAAGCATTTTGTCAGTACATGTGCTCCCTTGGAATCCATTACCCATTACCTTTGCTTAACACAATACAGGTGTAGCTGGGTAGAGTATTGTGTGTGTGTGTGTGTAGGGTTTTATAAAGACTTGATGAGTCCAGACCTGTCATTAGTCTGTCAGAATTTATGTGCCCACTTTAGCTCTGGCAGACAGTGGCAGGAGTGGCTGTCAGAGCCCGGTGTCGATAACCATCGGCAAGTAAGAGTTAGTTAAAGAAGCAGCAAAGAATATCAGTGGAGTTTAATTTTGTAGGAGGCTGAGATCAGGTTTACTGCTAAGACTGCAACTCTAGATACTCAGTTACACAGAAGAGAGAGACAGATACAGGTTATCAGACCACCACAGCAAACACACACAGATAATGCTACACACCCATAACCTTACACACACACACATCACCCTACACACACACACATATCATCCTACACACAAACACACACATCACCCTAACCTCACTCACCCTACACACACACACACGCACATCACCCTACACACACGCACATCACCCTACACACACACACACACACCACTCTACACACATATACACACGCTTCTATGCTTACATAGACAATCACTTTTATACTGTACAAACTGTACAGTACGTTGTACGTTCTATCCCCTAACTTTTCCCCAAAACCTTTCTGTAATTTCTACGTTTAATAATGGAAATGTAGACGTGTGACTTATATCATTCTTGTGAGAATGTTTGGTCTCCACAATGATTAAAATAAAAAACAGGAACACACACATTATTTCATATACATGCAAACATGTTGGGTTTCATGGTTAATGGTTAATTCAACAGACATTATAGTTTTACTACTGTAAAACTGACACACATCTAACCATCGCAGAAACCTTTTGCTATTTTTGATTTGCAAAAAATCATATTATTCTGTATGTTTAATATGTTTAACATGCTTGTTTAACATTTTTAATCCCTTTACCAGGACCACTGCTCATGCGTGCACACACACACACATATGCACACGCGCGCTGCCACACACACATGCACACATACCCGCGCACACACACACACACACACATGAAGGCATGCAGCCAGGCAGTTTCCACTGCTGTGTCATTAAATGCTAGTGTGATAAGCTCATGCCAAACGCACTGGGCAGAGCGCCATATCTGAACATGTACTATTCTTCTGAATCTGGAACTCATTCATTCAAAAGCAGGTCAGACAGTTATCAACATGTTCTTAAAGCAACAGTTTAACCAAATATTTCAATCTGTCATTATTGACTCGCTTTTATATCATTATAAATATGGGACTAAAAAATGACTAAACAACAGCAAAAAAAAAGTTAAAAGCACCACAATGAACCTGGGAAAGTGCATCTATATGTGACTGAGATCTATGTGTTTTGTATCTTTATCCTGTTTGCTGGGGACCCATTTCTGTGTGTCCAATGGATCACAAGGCGGCTCAAAGTTCCTGTTTTCAGGATTGCATTGACCTGCTTCAAGTGCTCAGAGTCTCTCCTTCAGTTACTAAGATCACCACACAGCAGCAGCTGTAATTACCACACTGCTAGAACAAAGGCCTCATGCACTTTTAAACACACACAGATGTAAATAAACCAGATCTGGAGACGTTCTAAGGCAAATGTGAGTAATGCTCGTCCATGCAAAACCTGCCATTACATGCCAGAACGCTCATCGCAAGGTCTCCAGGAGTCCTCTGGCAATACAAGTCTGTTTTTGTCTTTCTTGGTTTTTAATTGGTGAAAGCTTTATTTGTATTCTTTTTAATAAAATAATAGCACACCTGTACCCAATAAGTCAAATGATTTTGACACAGGACACATTGCAAACCTAAGCTTAATAGCTCAAGTTAGTTTGTGTGAGTTTCAAACTCATACTGCTAACTAATAAAGCCGGCCTTAACTTATGTAACCGTACTTGTGACAGGATTAATTACCCACAACTGAACGCAAGTGAACAATCACAGCCATCACCTTTCTGATTCTAATCTGCTTTCTTTATTCACAATTTCTCACTGGTTTGTTAATGGCATCTAGCAAACAAACACTCAGATCAGTATGTAGAAATCTTTTCTAAAAACAGCTCTCAGAAAAGAAGGATTTTCACTTATTTACTTAACATTGAAGAATCATCTTCATATGAGAATCTCTCACTCATAAGTAATATATTAATATAAATACAAGTATAAATACATTCTATATACATATATAGAGAGAGAGAGAGACAGAGAGAGAGAGAGAGAGAGAGAGAGAGAGAGAGAGTGTTTATGAAGACCAAATTTTGTATAATCCATATCTATATACAAAGAAATTACATTCAGTATGTCAGGTGAATAAAAACGAACAGGAAGTCGACTACTCACACCAGAAAGTGATACAGGAAGCACCTCAGGCCAGCAGGTCTCTCTAGGAAGTTGTACACATCGCCCTGCATGCTAGTCTTGGTGTGGTAGGAACCGTGCGTTAAGCGGGCGGCCACGGGCGGAAGCGGGCGCGGCGTCTCTCCGGGGGCGAGGGTGGTAGAGATGGAGAGAGCAGAGGAGGAGCGGGACTGGCCAAGCTGGCTGTGCGCCGGTGGCTCCTTTGTGTGGCCACCTGAAGAGACAGGCACGCTTGATCCATTATTCACCACGGGCTCCAGTTCCAGTGAAACAGGAGAGCGGACCGCTGCGAGGGAAGCACTGGGTGCTGTTGCCTCCTCCAGGCTGTGCAGTGAACTCCGGCCCAGGAAGTCATGCCCATTGTAACTGCAGTTATTTAGCTTGATGCTGTCGCTAGCCCACCCGAATGTGCGTCCGCGGGTCAAGAGGGGCGTGGTGCGGCCCAGCCTCTCCCCCATGATGGGGATCCCTTTGGGTTGGGTGCTGGGGGTAAGAGTGGTCCTGAGGGGCACCTTGGGTTAAGTGGAGCTATTTGTTACGCTGACCCAGTGGGATTGACATTCAACACCCCACCCAACCTGTGAAGGTAGAACAAGCAACTTTAAACTTACAAGTTAAAAAAAAAACAAGTTAAACTCTATGGATTGCATGTGTGACATGAACTACCAAATCATTTAAACTTTTTTTGTCCTCAAGCCTCCCCACCATTCAAAATTGCAACCTAATTACATATAAACATTTAACCTTATCCTTTTTAGTTGTTTCAGGTTATTTCAGTTAGTGTTTTGCTTTATATAATTTAAAGTCATCTTGAGACCCCCTTTTAAAGTTTGCTAAAGCCCCAAGTGAGCAATTCTGAAGTTCTGAGCAATTCTGAAGGGCAATTTCTCCCAGCAATTATATATTGGACATTCCAGAGTGCTTATAAGGCATTCTTATATCATGTCATTTTTTGTAAAGTTGTATAATTTGTTGTTGTTTAAATTGTCCATTTAGCGATGGAGCTACTTGCCTAGATGAATGAGAGTTAAAATAGGTTTCGCATTTACAAGTGTTTCAAGTCTGATGTCTGACTGGCTGATCATGGTTGCATTAGATTGATCAACAGCCACCATACAAAAGATGGTCACATGCTGCCTCACTGAGATCTGCAGCGTTTAAACGAGGAGTGGCTCACAGATCACAGGATATCAGATTATCAGACTCATCCAGAGTCAGGCATCATCAGACATTTTTACAAACACAAATAACAGTAAAGCACAAACAGCAGCTTACAGTAAGAATTTGATAGCTTGTGCTTTACATGGGACTCATTTGAGAACAGGATGACATATCCATTTTAATGGTTGACTTTTTATGCTGCGGTCACACAAGACTTTCAGCAAGTAAAATTCTTCAGTGACCCCCTATGAGTACAGAGAGCAGCCAAATATGATTTTACGTATCACAGTGTTTGGTTTTTAATTCACACATCATGGATTCTGGTAGTTGTTTTTGTTATTTTAAAGCTGTATTGGACAAACTGGGATTGTGTGATACTGCTGTTATCCAGCTGAAAAAGTCATATGACTTATAGATCTTGTACTGGTCTCACGTCTTCATGTGATGTGAATTCCACAGGTCAAAGTTCACCAAGCTTGAACTTTGGAATGCTCCTAAATGATCTATTTTTTTCCATTTCTCATTCAATTTCTGTTCTGTGTATTTATTTCAACCAACAACTTTAAAATGAACCAATAAGCTTAAAGGCATTAATACATATGACAGGTGAAAAAAACTATGCATAAAAATGTTTTATTGATAAAACATTCCGACAGTGATGAAGAAACGAGGAGGAGAATTCAAATACCCAAATTAATGAGGTCAGTCTCTCCTCCTATAAAGCGACATCTATCCCTATCATGAGATAGGTGGTGGATAGACACACAAAGCTGCTGGAAAAAAGCCTTTGTGAGTGAAGACAAATCGAAACAAAACTCTTCCATCCTCCCTGCCACACCTGTCAGTCACACCGAGAGGAACGCTGACAGAATCCGTGACTACAGCGCTGTCCGCGCTCAGATATGGTTTCAGACGAGCTTATAAAGCTACAGATCACAATGTCAAAGATAGAAACCTCTCACAGTCAGAGCGTGTCAAGAGGATTTAGTGGATGGGAGATAAATACACACACACACACACACACACACACACACACACACACACACACACAGTGTCATTTACTAAGACTACCCCTCATAATAGATATGTGTACATTTTTTTTATATTTAATTTTTATAGCCTAATATTCATAACATTGTACAAAATTGTCAAATTTGGCTGATTTTGCTATTTATTTATTATTTTATCACTATAAAGGATTTGGAACATCATATATTTAAAAATGTAGAAACATTTGAACACAATTTGAATGTGTTTGAAGGTTAAAAGGATATTTATTTACACTAAATAATAGTGTAAATAAATATCGTTAAATACAGTAATTTGTAAAAAATATCTGGCAATATCTGGCTGTAGTGAAATTTGCAATATTTACATAAACGTTTACTTATTTCTTTATACAACACAATATACCGCTAATACAGAATAAACATACATATGGACGCACACATACATACATAAATATACACACGCAATATTACACTTTAAAAGCAAATACACTTTCCTTAGCAACACAAGCTCAAAGTTTAATCCTGGCGTCCAGGAATACCATCCCTTCATAAAACGAGGAATAAACTTTTAAAGCAGTACTACCTTTCATGCAGCGGCGCTTAGCAGTTGTTTATCTCTAAGATGATTTCTGCAGTGTTTGAGTGAGGATCAGTCTGTCTGTGACCGACGCTGAGTAACACATGTTCACAGACGCCGGGCGGGAGCGCGCATCCACCTGACGCGCGTTAGCAGTCTGTAGGGCGCGTGCATGTCGGACGCGTTCGAAAGGCGCCTCGAGCGTTTATACCGAATCAAACTTATTTCAATAAAAATATAACATTTAGAAACACTGCAGTTTAAGTCGATTCCGTTCTTTAAGCATCCTGTAATCTTAGGTTATATATTAAATATCCAGCAAATGTTCTAATGTACAGATATTGATGGGGTTCACGTGGCGTCTCTTCCACTACACGAACTTTCAAAAGTTACATTAAAATCGTGCGTTTAATTAAACGCAGAATGTTTGATTTGTTTGTGTTTTATTTAAGCATGAATATCCAACAAATACTGTAGTGTAAATAATCACTCCAATATTCGGCATCTCTCACCCTGTGGGTAATTTCGTGGTACGTTCGTTCTTCCGGGCTGCCGTAGTGACGTAGCAGGTTATTCCATCATGGCGGCCTCCAGTTGTCACCCTGTGTTGTCCTCCATATGCAGAATAAACTGTAATATTAACGGAATGTATCACGCCATTTCATTCAGCAGGAGGATCTCAACTTCCTCTGTCCTTTCAACAAGCGCGGTAACCACAGAGCGAGGTAAATACATCATGATCTCTTCATTTTAACAAACTTAGCAAAACATCAAGGAGATGATCGAAGTATATATTGCAGCGGTTACTGGTTTAGTTGTTAGACGTGCTGTTTCGGTGGGTTTCCAATAATTAACGTTAAGGTAACTAGGAATAGTTTGAAATATTTTCACTGAATTACCAATGTCTGCTTACAGAAGCTGCAGTCAGAGGTGCTCGTGGCCAGCGCAGGGCAAGGAGACCGGTAAGGACAGATTAACTCCTACATTGTAGTTCTAATGCAGTTTATTGATGATATGATCTGTCTTAGGAATCTACAGAGCTTTCCACATACAGTATATAAACACAAGTCATTACTTTGCACCCCACAGGCTGGGGAACCCAGGACAGAGCGTATGAGCGTCAGTCAGGAATGGACCTCGGTTTACCCGACCGCAGCATCATTCAAACCGTCCGCAGTTCCGTTGCCTGTTCGGATGGGTTACCCGGTGAAGAGAGGCGTGCCACCTCAAAAATATGGCAACCTGGAACTTATAAAGGTGGCAGATTCTGCATTTATTAACACTCGTTATAACGTGGATGTTTTATTAACATGCTATCATTTCTTCTAGATCCCAAACTTTTTACACTTAACACCAGTCGCCATTAAGAAACACTGTGAAGCCCTAAAACGTAAGTTTAACATTTGTTACGTTTATGTACCAGTACATATGAGCAAATGATCAGTATCAAATAATGAGATGTATGTAATGCATTCAGCGTTCTGTACGGAGTGGCCAGCTGCCCTGGACTCCGATGAGAAATGTCTGGAGCATTTTCCAATACAGATACAGAGTAAAGAATTTGTCTCTGCTGGTCTGTCACTGCGAAACCCAGATGCAAGAATAGTTACACTCAAGGTAAGTCTGTGAACTTTGTTGTTTATATTGTGACATAAAGCTGGTTTCCAACAATGTCTTACTGCAGTAATGCTGGTCTAATACTGACCTCACATTTTTGTTAGTTTTTTTATAGTATTTTGTTAGATAATGTAAGGCTTTAAATTAAACATGAAAAGGCATTTACCATGAACATCTGAGTGAAACTGGGAATTTGATAAGATCTAATTTGATTCCTGTCTTTTGGAATTTATTGTGATCTGTGAAGAATCTGACAATTGATTTGTATGAGAGGAGGAGTCTGAAAAAAATAAGGACACAAGCTATGACCCAAACAAATATTCATTGATTCTTTACTTATAATCTGAAACATTATCATAAATCTGTCTCCATCTGTCTGAATAAAATTATGACAGTGATGGGGAATCATCAGTTGACTGTAATCCCGTTGGATTAAGTCTTGAAGTGAAGGGATCAAAGCATAGATTTATGGGACAAATCTCAGCATGGAAGAGGGTCTTCCCCACCCTTCCTCAGCTCAGATATCCAGAAATCCTGAAAAAAACCAAATGTTATATTTCCGCTATCATCTGCCCGGGTGAAAACAAACCTGCCCCTGTTATTTTCCTGGTGTACATACACGTACATGTTTTCAATATCTATTTGTGTTTTTCTTTGATCTGTCAATTGGAGGGAGCTTAGTGATGACATCACCCATGGATTGTGTTTGATTTCATTGGCTGATTCCGATCAGGATTAGAGGGGCGGAGCCAAATGAAGTTGTTTGTCCTTTTTTGACGGGTTGTTGTTTAAAAGAATAGGATTGAGTTGAAAATACTTTAGATGTCTGAAAAAAGCGATTGCTGGAGATTTAGATTAAAGTGAAGTTATTTGCGCTTGGTGTCCTCAGATAAACCCTGATGAATTTAAGACTGTCAGCTGCCCAGATGTTGTGGCTGTTGTGTTTTATGTTCTAAAAACACTATTTTAAAAAACTTTATCTGTAAATGACCATTTATTAACAACTTAAACCTTGGCATTTATGCTTTAAGCCTTAGCGCTATTGAATTCTTCTTTGTGATTGGTTGACAAACAAATGTGTTAGTTAGACTGGCTGTTTTTACCTGCACAGCTAAATGAAGTAAATATGTCTTATTTCATCAATGACTTCAAATTTAAATAGTTGTTCATTCTTACAGGTGAAGCTTTCCAGTTTAAATCTGGATGATCACGCCAGGAAGAAGATGATCAAACTGTGTGGCGAGCGTTACTCTAAAGATACCGACACGCTCACCATCACCACAGACTGGTGAGTGAGACACACAGACATATGTAGAGTTAAAGTAGTTTTACCTTTATATACTCTTCTTAAAGACAAATGAAGTATGTGATCTTAAAACTGTGTGTTTGTCTGCGTATGTGTGTTTGTCTGCGTGTGTGTGTTTGTCTGCGTGTGTGTGTTTGTCTGCCTGTGTGTGTTTGTCTGCCTGTGTGTGTTTGTCTGCCTGTGTGTGTTTGTCTGCCTGCGTGTGTGTCTGCCTGCGTGTGTGTGTGTGTCTGCGTGTGTGTTTGCAGCTGCCCGCTGAGACAGCAGAACTATGATTACGCCATGTATCTGCTCACTGTTCTTTACCACGAGTCCTGGGTAAGTCTTCTGGCCTTAATGTTTTCTCACTGATGTATTAACGTTCTACTACATTTAGATTCTGTCTCGTGAACTGAAGCCCCGTGACTCATGAGCTCTTCATCAGAGGTCCAGAGTTATTCTACTGCAAGTTTAATTCAATTGCAGCTTTACAGTATTAGTTCAGACAGTAGAGAGCCAATGACTGCATACTTCATAAGAGAGACTTATATCGGACTCTGTAATTGCCAACTCATAGTGCATTTGTCATTTATGTATCTGCTCATACTTGATACATATTGACAGTCTTTATACTGTATATATATATATATAGTGTACTTCAGAGATAAATTGTTGTTTTAATAACAAGGTTCTCTCTAGCAGGATTAATCTGTTGATATCTTCAGTGCATTTTCAAAACTTTCACTTATTGCTGGTGTCATGCTATGAACCTGCCCTCACAGCAAACAGAACTGAACCCAGCCGCAGTAACATCATATGAACTGAACCGTGGCATTAGTATATGGTTACACCACTAATGTATTGTGTACATGTACGTTTTCTCCTAACCAGTATGTGCTTAGACTTAATTGTGGCATTAAAATGCAGCTATTGGCTATCATATAGTTTCACAAGGTCATTAAATGGGGAGATTTTGATCTAATCATTTGGTCTTTGGCAGCCACTGGTGCTGACTGATAAAATTTCCGTCCACATGTGGTTGAATAACAGGAAAGTCTCTCTGATGTCATTCTCTCAGCGCATGAATTTTTCACAGGTTCTATTGTACCTCGAGTCTTATGAAAGTTTTAGTGGGGGCCTGCTGACAGAGGGGCGGTTTTCCATGACCTGGACCCCCTGAGGGGCGACATCAAAAGAGAGGATGGGAGGAGACGGGATAGGAAAAAAGACAGGAGAGATGTAGAGTCACAACAGTGACTGTACAGAATTGCGTTTCCATTAGTCAACCCTTAAATCTCTGCACACACGAAAAATCCAAGGAAATTTTGTGTGTAGATCTTAGAGGCGTTTTGTAATGGGCATGTTTGGTGGGGTTAAATTCTGAGTGTGATTGTTCCTGGTGCCCCCCTGCAGAGTTGGTGTGGATTCACACTCCATTCTTTCGAACCCGGTGCATCTGACATCATCACCAATGAGCGTGTAGAATGCATGTGACATAATGCGATGATATCACATTTTTTGTTACTTCGTGTTATTGTATCATGTTATCATATTTAGTTGCATATATTTATAATTTAAATATTTATGAACTCATTAGCATGTTCCAGGAAACTGACACTGATTTTTTTTATACCTGATTTAGTATTTTGCATGATTGACACGTGTCTCACCCAATGAGCAACCTGAGAGTGGAAACGCAGCCATTGGAAAGAATCGTTTGATTGGCTGACAGAGATTTCACCACAGTAGATGCTCATTAGGACAGAATGAAGCTAGTGATCAATTATTCACTTTATATCTGTGTATAAAACCATCTCCCCTTACGCTGAGTCCCCAGTCAAAGTGGAAACCGGCTACTTAATTGTCAGAAGATGTAATGTGACAGTTTCTTTTGTGGATTAAGTGAGACTTGAAAAAGTGATTAGTAACCTTTGAGGATCGTGTTTTCACCTCATTAGCACAACAGAGGATGAATTAGCAGATTCTCCTTTAAACAGGACTGATAAAACACAGATTAAGAACAAGAACTGTGAAACGTATCCACTTGAACTTCTCAAAGTCAGCAAACTAAACACTTCCTGCATGAATCCTTTCAGCAAGTTCCAGCGTGTTGCGTAGACGGTGACTGTCCTTTGCTGTAAACCTGTGAACCTTTGATGTTTTTAAAGACTCTTTTAAAGGTAAAAAATGTGAACTTTTAGATTCTGACGTGGTCAACAACAGAAATCTTTGCATCAGATATCAACACTCGCTCGTTCTACAACACGACACTCACGTTCCACAGATCTGAGCGCTATTTCCCATCATGCACTTCTCACAGGAGCTTTGCTGGCCTCAGCGTTGTGTGACTGTTCTTAGGTGTACTAAAAAGACTGAACGTCATTGGCCAGGATCCACGGTCCAGCTTTGTTTGCAATTCTGGTTGGGAAGTGTAACAATGTCCGCTGGCCTTTTGCTGTGACAATGGCTAGTACAGAGGAGACTCGGAACAGTCCAGACTGGGCAGTGTGACTTTGGGTTGGAAAGGGAGGGGGACACTGATCCACAAAGCGAGTGATTGTTTGAGACCATGAGGGCGATTGTATCTCCAAGACCTGATTTAGCTGCCAATACAGCTAAAGGATAATCCATTCAAACTGTGTTCACATTGACTAGAAGAGGTTTTGGAACAAATATGGCCTGGTTGCATTTCAATCGGTTAAATGTGACCCCTACGGTTTTCAAATCATTTGTTTTTAAGGTGTTGCAGTATATGGTTTTAAATTCAACATGAACTGTTGGCAACACATTGTATTTCTGTAATGTTAAGTATTTAATAGGATATTCATTGAGTTAATAATAAAAATAGGGCACAGCTTTTGATTGGATGGTTGAAATATAGAGCAGGACTTTTGATTGGATGATTGAATATAAGAAAAGGTTGAAAAATAAGAAAGATTTTTCTGTAAATTTGCCTCTTTTACCGAAGACTAAACATGATCTTTTTGTTCAACGTCGACGCTCAAACAGAACGATTAAATAATCACAATCTCTCACACAGCGCTGGCCTTTTAACAAAAACACACCAAGCATCTCTGAGTCCTCAGTCACGACCTCAATTATACTCCCATTCACTCAAGTAAAAGGCCAATCTCATCAGTTAGATCCAAGCCATTTGATTTGCCTCTTCGGCTAAATTGAATCATTTGGGTCAACAGTCCTAATCAAATCCCATGATCTGCCCAAACCGCCTTCATCTCCATAGAAACCACCTAATCCGTCAGTCCATCCCTCAGAATTGCCCTGAGGCTCAGGTGATTTGACGAAAGATGTGGAGGATGGGAGGTTGAGGGACTGTTTTGGAGCGACAGGGAGCCCTCATTGATGGTCTTAAGGCTTGAACACCTGCACCAGTGAGAGGGTCGTCTCCCCTGTGGCACGACCAGACCCTTATACACACAAAGAAGCTTTTGTGGTTGAGGTTATGATACAACTGCAGGCCTCAGATAGGAATGGGAATATGTGGCCTCTGCTATAGGAGAAACTCAGAGGTTTAACTTAACTCTAGCAGGCATTTACACACTTGTTTAACGTTGTCCCTCCGTGCTTTCATGTGGTAGTCGAAGGAAATCAAAGCTTCTCATCAAGATTAAATAGCTGAGATTATTACAGTCATTCCTTGGGACAAATCCAGATCAGATTTTTTGGCTGCCAAGATTCCAAGAACTGACTGCAACAGTCACATTCCTATTTCAATGTCAAAATCATTTCTCCCATGCCAGTTAAACTGGCTGCACAGAGCAAAGCCACCAATAGCATAAGCTTGATGCGCCAACAAAATGTGCATGTTAGTCAAACTATGAACTGTGGCTAAAATCTGTATTTGTTTATGTGCCCAACATTTCAAAGTCTGGAAGGGATTCATTTTTTTTTATTTAAATAAGTATATTTATTTATACAGAAAGCCCTTGTGGCTCTTGTGCCACCCAAACTGGAGGGGAAACATGTTGTAAAATGATTCTTTAACTGCTAGGTTTCACTAATGAAGAAATGTTGTCATTCTTTAGCTGAGAAGGTCAGTCTTCTCACTATGTAACTGTTTTATGTTCTACAGAAAACCGAGGCCTGGGAACAGGAGAAGACCCGTGAAGACATGGAGGAGTACGAGTGGGAAGACAGCCCATCCCAGAAGAACGTTCTGGAAACTCTCCTGCGTATGCGGCTGCTCAAAGTGGGAGAGGAGGTGGAGGGGGGGAGTAGACAGGAGCTGTTGGACCAGCCGGAGGTTCAGCAGTACAGAGACACAGTGGTCAAGCTGAAGAACGAGGGTGAGACTGAAGACAACATCCATCAGTACAAAGAGGCCGTGAAGAAACTTCTGAACATCTGAAGAACACTGAAGAACATCAGCAGTCTGGGAGTTTCATTACAGTCAACATGTACAATTTCTGTTCGTCCTGATTTTCACCTGCCAGCCATCCAGTGTTTCTATAATTATAACATTATAATGTTGGATTTCATTATCAGGTTATGTAAATTCTGTGCTTTGTGGCGTGTATTGATGTCATTTTCCACCTAAGATTTAAAAGTAAACCACTTGTAAGCAGGTGTTGACGTTTTTTATTATCTTGTGCTTGTTTTAAATGACTTCATCACAAACTTAATTTCCTTCTGTTAAACGTGAAGGAGATATCACACAGAATGTCTGAGCAGATCTCTGTATAACAAGCGTAGATAGTGATTTATACAGTCAAGCTCCAAATATAAAGACTTTGTAAGACTTATGCACTATATTAAAAGTCCTCAAAAAATGTGTATCTCAGTACTTTCAATTCTATTGTCACAACAATATTTGAAACTAGAAAGACATACATATTTTCAAAATCAATGTTGTTTTAGCCTTTTTAATATGTTTTTTAATAATACTTTTAATTCTGTCCCATGTTTGAGACACACACGTCTAAGATTTAAATCCACAATCTTTATGCAGAATATTATAATAAAGAGACATTAGCTTAGACATTGTTTTTAGGAAGGTATTATTTAATACATACAATGTGTAGCTGTTGCTTTAAATCTGAAAGGCCTGTGCGTTGATTGCTTAAACTGGGTCAGATCAGTTCTCATCTCTCGAACAATTACCCCCTGGAACATTAAACACCAACCTACAGCACTCACATCAGCCTAAAACACACTGACGAAACTGCGTCAGATGTCATTAGAAGCCCCTCGCTGAAAGGACGCTTTGAGCCGAGATCAGGTAAAAATACTCCATTAGTTCCTGCTCTGGGAAAAAGGAAACCAAACCCCACCGCGAGAGGTTCCGGCCTTTTCCATTTGGATGTCGAAATTGATGGCTGCAGTCTTGCGCATCATAAAAGCACTTAGCGACCAACTGCCTTTTAGAACAGAAATGAGCCTGTGAACTGTCTTGCTTAAAGGGCTGTCAGCTGGCCTAGAATGAACATCAGGTGGCTTCAATTGGGCTGTTTTGTCTTCTGCTCTGTCTAAGAGTTTTAGTGGAACTAAGTGTGAATATTAATTCACTGTGATTCATCTCAAATTTGATAGTAGAAATACGCTAATTATTTTCTAGCGCTTTCACCTGTTAACTACTACCTAGTCGAACCTCATCCAGCTCATATGTAAGGGGTAAACCTGTTTAATGAAATATAAAGGTACACATTATATTGATAAAGACCGTCTAATAAAATTTCTGTTTAACAATGTATACATTCAATCTTTTAAACATTAAATGAACAAATAATATACAAAGATATGTATACTGTTTCAAAACCTAATAATCTGACATTATAGAGATGCAGACATCCTAACAGGACAATAAAACAGATACCTGCTTACCAGAGCAAAGTAAATTACTTCCAATAGTCCATATATGGCACTAAACTGTGTAGTAACCATGTTAAACAGTCAGCAAAAACCTCTCCAGTTGGGTTTAAATTAGTCATAGTTGTTAGCAGCATCTAATAAACACAGTCATGAACCTCCAGTTTTACGAACTCTCCCTTACAATGACATATTTGACGAGTTTCATGGACCCTCTTTTGCCCCCCAGGTTTGTCCTGTACTGTCCCTTTCTTCTCCTTCGTCCTCTCCAGCTCAGTGCAGCGAACACAGAGCAACAACAGCCAAGTGTTATGGTTACACATGTAGCTAAAGCCACTAGTACAGTGTGGGCTGCCAGATGCCACACTGATGTCAAACTTCCATCTCCACCGGGTGGAGGGACATCGTCTGTGGTGATATTTCTACTGATGTAACCCTTAGTGTCGTTGGGGTACGGCTGGCTGTCCATCATACTGCTGGTATGGGCAGTTAGGGAGGAACTTAGAACGCTGGTAGTTGATAAATCACCCAGATAAGTTTGGGTAAAGCTTGTTAGATGCTGGTCAGAGCTGGTCAGATGTCTGGTGGTGGTTGACTTGTTACTGGTGATTGTAGGGTTTGTGGTAGTTGACTTGTTACTGGTGATTGTAGTGCTGGTGGTGGTTGAATCATCACTGGAGATTGTAGTGCTGGTGGTGGTTGAATCATCACTGGTGATTGTAGTGCTGGTGGTGGTTGAATCATCACTGGAGATTGTAGTGCTGGTGGTGGTTGAATCATCACTGGAGATTGTAGTGCTGGTGGTGGTTGAATCATCACTGGTGATTGTAGTGCTGGTGATGGCTGGTGTCACTATGGTGTTTGTACGGGTTGTAGTTTCATTTGGCTGGGAAGCAGCTGATGGAGTTAGTACAGGAGTAGTACTTTGGGTTGTCTCATATGTAGTGGTACTATCAGCACTGGTTTGTAATGAGTTTATTTGGGCAGTTGTTATGGTTGTTAAAGCTTTAAAATGTGAAGGCACATGAGTTACTGAAACCTTCAGTTTGGCTGATGTGATCTCTGATATTGGGGTTGTGAGTGGAGGTTGATTGTTAAGTGTTGTTGAGACGTCGGTGATGGATGTAGTAATTTGATAAAGTGTTGTCATGGAGTCTGTTGTTGGTGTGACAGTGATGCTTACACTGGTAGTTTGTAATTCCAAAGGCTGTTTGGTAGTTAAAGTTTTAGATGTAGGGGAAGTCTGAACTTCAGTGGTTAGGATGGGGGTAGTTTGTGTTGTTGTTTGAAGCTGGTTTGTTGTTGCCCACTGTGATGTGGAGGTTTGCTGGGGCGCTGGGTCGGTTGTAGCTAAAGCAGTCAATATAACAGGTTCTGAGGCAATCTTATCAGCTGTAGTTGTCTGTGTTGTGTATTGGGTGATGTGATTTTTGGCTTCATGTGCAGTAGAAACATCTGGAGTGGTCTGTTGAGGAGTCGTAGGTTTTCTCGTGCTGGTGGAGGACGGACTGATGGAGCGGACAGGAGGGTTGGGCGGATGATTGAAGTGACGCTTGTCAGAAGTCAGAGGTTCTGAAACGTTGAGCCGTGAGAAAGACATGTAGGGCAACACACGGGGGTTGGTGGTAAAGTGTTTTCCAAACACCAACAGATCAGGATCAACACCTGGGAGTTGAACACCAGAATCAGATCATTAAAACAAACTTTATTTACGCTCATCAAAATACATTCACGGGCTTAAAGGTACACTTCACCCTAAAATGATAGGTATAAATTAATGTAGGTATAAATTAAGGCATTCTTGGTGTATTTAACTTGCTTCTTTCAGCCAAACACATCAGTGTTATACTGTATTAGTTATACTGTATTAAATAATATTCTGGCTTTTAATGGCAGTGAACAGAAACCATGATTTTAAAGCTCCAAAAAACACAGTCAACATATTAAATGTCAACATATTAAAAACATAGCAAATGTCTTCTGACTTAAATGGATCATTACTTGTTATTTTCTTAACATGGATAAATCTAAATTCTAGTGACTGCTGTAAGAACAAGTTACAAATGCTCCACCACCTGCAACACCCATAACAAAGATATAAATAGTACATATATAGATATAGATATATAGCAAAGATCATCTTTAATATTTTAATAACTAAGCGTTTTTCTTTAAATTAAACCTTTAAATTAAATTTCCCCTGAATAGAAACAGAATTCATATGTAAGAAAAAAGGAAGTATCATATTTTAGAAACTTTATAAAGTTTAGTACCTTTAGTGACGTTATATAGAATGACATTCCTCCTCTGGTGTAGAATGCAGCTCTCAGGAGTCCAGCACTGCAGGTGAAAACAGTTCACGCTGTCTTCAGTCGTGTTGTAATGAAACACAGCCAGATTACAGGAGACTGGGCAAAACATGGCAAAATAACCATTTTTAAAACGTAATTTTGGTTAGTAAATATGTTAAATCAGTTTTATTTCTGAATATCAGTTATACTCCGCAACCCAATCATTCCTATTTTTTTCCCAAAAGCAATTATTTTTATTCACAAATTTATTTTATTTCTAATTCAATTGTAAGACACCAATAGACCAAAATGTACAGTAATGTAAACTAATAGCTATTCGTGTGAGAATATTTTGTTTGTGTTATATTTTATGTAGTGTTGTACGTTTGTACAGTTGTTTAAAAGTATTTGACCACCGTTAAAAAGTAAAAAAAACTGTATTCCAAAAAGCACACAAACACCTTTCATGAAAACCATCTACCTACCAGTTTGTATTTCAAATGTTAAAACAACACGTCATTTTTAACACTGACTTAGGTCAGAAATGTCAGAATGTTTATATATAGATTATATACAGAAATCTCCAAATCCACACAGCAAAATAACAACAGATGTCTATCACAGAAACTTTGGAAACTATAAAGTGTCGTCTTCATTTTAAACAATATTTTTTCGCATATTCTTTGAACTTCTTTAAACTGTTACAAAGTGTGTTCGTTGTATTTACTCAATGCTTAATATGTTTAATATTTTGTTGCTTTTTGCAAGCAAGTCGTAAGTGTGCAAACAGGGTCAAAGCAGTTAGAAGATACTTGACTTTCTTTGATATCTGAGGGTCTGAACTCACAGTTCCGTGTCATGCAACATGTTCTGCTGCATTTCAGCGCGTTCTCCTCCTGATAGACCTTCAGTATCTGCGCTCCTCTGCGCTGCGATTCCTCTATATCCACATACAGTCCTGGATATCTGCGGATCCAGCAGCTCTTGTAGAAAGACGTCGGAGAGCACCTGCAGTCCGAGTAACAGATCAGAAGCACAACCGAGATCAGACTCCATATAACGCTCATCGCGCGATTCTTTAGGTTTATCGGAGAGCCCGGAAAGTCATTTTGTTGTGGGGAGCTTGAGGTCTTTATTCCTCTGCGCAGGTGAGCCGAGCTCGCGCAGGTAACAGGTGTGGGGTGAACGCGCGCGCGCGCGCCACGGCTTGGATCGCATCCCATGGCTAGTATATGAATCAATACTGTCCCTGCCTTACGTAATGATTTGGCAAGAACCGTATACAAAATATGTCTGTTTGTATTTATTTATACAAACAGACAAGAGTAAAGTTTCGGCTTTTGGCGTTTCCTTATGTTAACTGAATCCATAGGAAGATGAGAGGCATAGGAAATGTGTCAATGATGGACCCATGTGTTGTGATGCATTGTGGGATATTTTATGAAGCAAACATTTGAGTAACATACATACTTAGAGATTTAGCAAATGCTTCAGTACATAAAACGACTGATTTCTTTATTACTGAACTATAACTACTGTAGGAAGGTGAACTATAACTAGGAAGGCCATAGGTGAGTTACACTCTGAATAGATCAAACATTCACACACACACACACACACACACACACACACAACCAGAACTGCATGTCTTTGGGCTGTGGGGAATCCGGAGTACCTTCTACCCATTGAGCCACTGTCTGACTGATTCTGTAGCCTGTAAAATTAAAACATTTTAATACTCATTTTTAGAGACATGGGCTGCTACAATCATTTGCTCTGTAAAGCACCATTAACTTTCTGTTCCCCAGACGAGAGTCCTGGATTCAGTCTGCAGAAATTAGAGAGGATTACTCCAACTGTGCACCTCCGGATTTCTGATTTGCAGGAACTGATACTGTTTTGTGACTCATTTCCACTATTTGTGTGTGTAACAGGCTCTATGCTTTGCCAGAAGAGACTTGGATCAGGAAACCAAATGGCTTTCACACTCCATTTTGCAAAATACAACCTAGCTATGAATGCTGCAATTACTGGCTGGAAAATGTAATGTCGGGGCCAGACTGAAGCGGGATAAATGTTGAGTTTGCCAGGCTGGGCGTTTGACATTGAGTGGGAATAATCCAACCCATGGGGAAAGTGAGACCTTGGGTGAAAACCCAAATGCCACATTCTGTGATAAGAACACTGAGGTAAAAGATGTAAAGACACAAATGTTTGCCTGCAGAACTGAACACAAAATATAAAGCACAGGTTTGTGAGCTGAAACCTTCAAAAAAGCAACTGTAAAACTATTTAGGGCGGCAAAAGAAATGTTTTGCAAACGATTCCCATTTCTGTTGTTGTCTGTCCAACTAATTATATTATAAAATTATATTTTGGTACAAATACATTTTTGATTTGACAACATGACGGCTACTAATACATTATATGATCCAGCAGTTGTTTCATTTGTTTAGCTGTTAAAATCTCTGTTTTGAAATCTATATCTTTTACTATATTTTCCAAAACTACATTACAGTATAATCACTAATGTGTGTTTTAATGTAAACTTTTGGAAATGGAAACCTATTCTCAGATTTTTGAGAAAACTATTACACTGTAAAATTTTGTACCACACTATTTTTACGCTTGTAAAATTAATGAAGGTAAAAGTGAATCAGTTTCACACTTGAGTGAGTTTGATCTGGAGTACAGGTGAAGAATATGCAGCAGTAATTCACTGAATGAACAGAGTAACTGCTGGCAGGTCACTGGTCTAAGCTGATTTAGCCTTTGCGGTTTACAATTCAAAGTCTTTGTAATCTTTGTATTGGCTGTGGTCATGTCTGAATAAACCGGAACAAAACTGGTCACACAACAGAACCTGCAGACAGACAGAGAGGGGCCGGTGTCAGGCATCGCTACCTGCTTGGCAGGACCATTAACTGGATTCAATTCCAGATTTGTGCACACAGACACACACAAATCCAGATTTCTTTTGATCAATAAGAATGCTGATCCATTTCTTTGTTTTGGACCTAAAATTTGACCTTCCTTTACATTTATATGCGTTAAATGTGAATAGTTCAGTTTAATCCAGCTGATAATTTCTTTAGTAAATTCTTTAGTAAATGAAACAATTACTTTAAATGCTAGATTGCTAATACTTTCATGGCATCAGTGCATACAACTTAATTTCTTAACATGTCTTTTAGTTAGTATTAATTCTGTAGTGACGACCAGAGACAAGACTTCATGCTGTGTGCAGTAACGACGATTCAACCACTAGATGGCGCACAATCGTTCTCAGATCGCAGGTCAGCATTAAACCCAGCTAAGGGTTTTTTTCATTAAAGAGAAAATAACACAAAAACGAACACAACAACAATAACGTATGACAAATTTAATGGATAACACACGCTCTTCAATCCATATTTGATATCAAACTGTTATCTAACATGTTCTGTTTAAGGTCACCTTGATGAAGCAACGAAATCTAATGTTTAAGTCTGATGTCAGGTAGAAAATATGCATTTGCAGCCATTTTTTGAGAAATGTCCAGTTTATCCCTCAACACAGGCGTCCCCAGACCAGTTAAAATCTCTTTTCGGGTTAGTGTGTTTTAATTCGAGTTTCTTCAGTTTAACATTCAAAAACTTATCTTTGATAAATACACTGTAGTAAATATATGAAAAACACATCACATTCAGTTACTGAGTCTGTTGTTTGGTGTTCGCTTCTTGTTATCATTAAAAGTGGCAAGAACAAGAGGTTTGTAAAAACAAAATAAAATCATAGAACATCTTTAGTAGGTGACCAACACTCACTTCTTTTTTATTCACTTGTGTTAACAAACTAATACAAACACTTTGAGCTAAAATGAGATAAAGAAAACACATTTTCATGCATCGTCCTACTATTATAGTTCCCATTATACAAAAAAAATTAAATAGGAATATCCGGAATATTGGGATATTCAGATTTCCGATTCCAGAAGATTCCAGTAGTGTAGTCTTCTTGTGCCTCTGAACAGTAGTATGCTATACTAGAAAGTCATTTGCCCCTTTTGTTTGCAGTAACAACCGAAGAACCACAGGCGGCCAGAGGGGAGCGCTGTAGCTTTGGCTATATGGCATCTGTAGTGGTAAAACTGACCTCATAGCCGGGTCTGAATCTCAGTCTTTGACTAGCCTGTAGATATGATGTTGTGCACCGTGCTCACTAGCTGAGACTTCAAATACGTAAGCAATGCATAGCAAGGTTTCAAGTGTGTCTCTGTTGGTTACCACCTGAATGAAGAGAAACAGAGCAGTTTAAATTCAACTCAAATACAACTGTGAACATTAAAAGAGGCTGGTTTAGTTCACAATGACTTTAAAGCAGGAAGCACATATTGTGTTTGCTGAAGCATGTCTGACCCACTCAGCAGAGGTTAATGTTTTAATTTTGAGGTTGTTAAACATTTAAGGAACACCACAAATTTTGGCTCATTTTCAAATGAGGTAATGTAGAGAAAATGACACAGTCACGCCAAACAATGTTAAACTACATTTATAAGTAAATATCTGAACGCTGTATATACACTATATATAAGTGTATAGTGTATATACACTAAGTATATACACTGTATATACACTAAGTGCAGTCTAAAAACAAAAAATACAATTCTTTATGTAATTTAAACCTACAAATTTAAGAACTAAAAATTGAAAACTGTAAATCTAATAAAATGGTTTCTACAGTAATTTTATTTCAGTATCAAATTATAAACATACTAACACAAGCATTTTCACTTGTGGTCTCAGACTTGTGGACCCCACTGTCTGTGTACACTCACATATACGTATAAAGTGATGTATATAATTTTGCAGTTACTTATATATTCTGTACACTTGCGTTTTGTGTCTGTTAGTCTACATGCGTCATTCACATATTAAGCAGTCAACATGGTCTCAATCGGACCATTGACAGTCTTGTGTCGGGTAAGAGTGGCCATTGTCTCGGGGTCTCAGCACGAGGGCAGCGTCCCACACAGTGGACACTAGTGTTCTGGAACTGTTGTCACGGACACACTGTTGCCGTGACAACAGCCTCATTTTCTTTTTTAAACGCTCTTGAGTCGTAAATGACTGCTGACTATTATTCATTCATCTGAATTAGGTTGCAGTAATTGGTTAAGTATAAGAATCCATTTACAACGACTTTATTTTATGTAGTCAGCAAAATGAGGACAATATTTTTGTCACAAATTCTATACATTTTATAGAACTGCATAATATTTAAGAAATTAGAAACATTTAGGAAAAAGATTTGCAATAACTTGCTTAATAATGCATTGCAACATTATAATGCTTTAAGTTTGTTCATTGAAATTATATTTAAATATACTTCAAACAGAAATTTACATAACCCACAAACATTTTTACACACATTATTTCTTGGAAAACATCACTACAACATCTGAAAGCGACCAGCCAAGTTTTACTGTTACAGGAACAATGTGTCAGTCTTACTGCTGTTTCCAAATAAAACTTTATTTATGCACCTACAAAAACACAACTGTAGCCTTTAGGATTGAGGTGTAATCTACAGGTGCAACATTACTCTTTGACAAGGGATGTTTGTGTACCTGCAGGATGGTGAAGTTTTCCAGAACGCTGTTCATCATGTATTTTTCCGGCAGGTGTTTGAGTTTATGGATGAAGTTGATCATGTATTCACACAGCGGCGAGCGATGGATCCTGAACACGTATCTGCCGTTCTCAAAGCGCGCATATTCCGTCTGTTTAAGAGAGACACGTCTACATCAATGTCCCTCTGCGCCTTCAACAATGACACCGTCGGATACACATGCCAAGCAATAGAATTATGATGACATAATATTATGATGTATTTGCATTCACGTGAATATGGATGAGGCCATTAATGCAATTCTATACGGTATTCTAAAACAGTTAGATGGACTTATGTTGCCTACACGATGTTTATGGTATAATAAGCTGCGACATTATATGATTATTCTGTATGAAGACACACGTCATACCTCGACCTTTTCCACCACCTGTTTTCCAAACGAGCAGACTTTCGTGGAGGAGGTAATAATCATGTTTTCTGTGCTCTCGTACTGACTGGAAACACCATAGAAGAAACTGTTATCGTCCTGCAGATTTACAGTCAGATCCGCCTGCAGAACACAACACAACTGCATCAGATAAACGATTAACACCTGCTTTCTTTCTCCAGGCAAAGAAAATGAATCATTCATAAGCCGGGATCTTTAAGTGAATATGCGGCGTTTGTTACTTGTTCCTCAATTTTCCGTTAAATATTGGTTACAGTGATACAAGTAAATAGGGACAATATTCAAACATTTCAAAAGTATAACTCATACATAATTGTCAACATGATTCAATATTACAGCATTACTTAATCATGGTGACAGTTGTAATATTAGATACTTTATTGTACTGAAATAAAGTTTCATTTCATTCACTAACAATGGAAATTTCATTTTGCAAAGATTATAAACCAACACAAAATTTTGGTAAAGTTTTGGTTTATCATGAAACAATTCAATTATATTGGACAAGAAAAGTATAGTTTGCAAAGTTGTAGAAACTTTAAGACACATTAATGTTTTACATTAATGACAAATTAAGCCTATTTAATCCATTTTCTGATTCTATTCAAATGAATCTGATTTCAGGTTTGTGACCCTTCTGTTCTGTATGAGAGTGTAAGTGCTCCAGTCAGACATGACCTGGTTAATGGTTAAGAATGGCTTGTAAAGCCCAGGCTGCTGCTCTGGCCAGTTCTGTGTTGATTTAACTTAGATCATCAATATAACCAGACGCAGCTGTCTGGCAGGATGCTACACACACTACAAGTGCACAAGAACAACTGAGAGCTTCAACAAGTTGTACTCTCACAGCACACACACACACTGTTTGTAAAGCTATTTTTGTGGGGAATTCATTGACACAATATGTCTAGCCCCTTACTAAACTAACTGCCTAACCCTTACCCTAAACAGTTCGGTTAACTGATTTTTAACCTTAACCCTAAAACCAAGTTTTAACTCCCCAACAGCTCTTTAAAGGGTTGTTAGAAAGTGAGAACTGCCTCATTCTACTCCCTTACTTCGAGGGCTTAACTGATACAAACGAAAACAAAAGTGCCCACACACACACACACACACACACACACACACACACACACACTTTTGGTGTTTTTAAAGAGAAGCGGTATTTCTACTGACACATAACTGTGAATGATGCAGTACTTTGACTGACTGGTAATGGTCCAACTAACCACCATCCAAAACACCCTGGCAACCCCCATAGCAACTGTTGCCACTGGCCTGCTCACTGGAGGAATACTGACATTACCTGTACCACTTGATTTCCTGATATTCTGTGGGTGCAGCTACTTATACAGTGCCATGTGTTCAGACATAAATCAATTTCGCAAAACGACTATAGTTATAGTCTTTAGTTGGGCTAGTGGGGAACATTTGTTGAAATTGTTGAAAATGTGTTTTCATTAAAATATATTTTTATTTCTTTCTATGTACTGAACTATTTCTATTAAGCTGCTTTTGCTCCAATACACAATGTGTAATAAACATGTCATACAATAAACAAACACTATAGAAATAAAGTTGAATTGGAAAAGCGCAACGTTCGAGCAACCACCCAGAACATTAATGCAACCATAAACACACTCATCATCCCAGCACTGTGTTTAGCACAGGCACGCATCAGTCAATGCTCCAGACAATGTAAAGACATAGTCTGATTTGCGGGATTTAAATGGTAAGGCAAACAAAAATAAAAGTGCAGACAAACAAACAAACAAACAAACAAACAGCGTGAATGTTTTGAGTCCAACACGACAGGACTGTCCTGACGCCAACACCGCATCCAACCTTTTCCCTTCACTCTCGTCCTCATAATGTTCCATTAAAACGATACTACGCTCTCCCTCTCCATCCTGCGCTCCAGCCCGTCTCCTTTATATTCCCTCGTTTATCTTCATTTCCCCTCCGAATCGACACCCTCTCGCTCTCTGTGCCTCTGCTAGGGAATTCATCGAATTACAATCAACTACCCGCGACGCTTTAAATCGCATTACCGCGTCCGGCTGCCTGTGTAACAATTTAGCACGCCCGGCTCAAATCCGATTCCGAGCGCACTTCAAAAGCGTGGGGCAATCCGTTAGGACAGGGCCGCCAGCGGGCTGCGAGACACCGGCCATAGCCGGGCTGGAAATTTAATCTAGAATGCCATAGCTTTGCAGAACACCCTGGCGGGCCTGTCAACGTCTCCATGACAACCTGTGCCGGAGGACGCCCGAGTCACGACCTATACTTATGAGAAGGGGAACCGGCAGCCAACTGATGTTCGTGTTGTTTTTTATAGCGACATTCTTAATGGTCTTAATATATCTAATTTTTCTTCATAGCCTCCTATATGGTCGCCAGACACACAGGGAGGCCTCGGGCTCCGATTAAGAGCTTCTGACGTTCTTTCACCAACAATTCCCGGGATGTGGGGTGGTCGGTGCAACTTTTGTGATACCACAGTATATTCTGAACTACAAAACATGCAATTTAAACAGGACAGGATATGAAGGATTTCAGCATATAGAAAAGGCTGTGACACATTAAGCTGAAAGCATAATAAAATTGCCCTCAATACTTATAGTAAAATATTTATAGCTGAACACTTACATGTGAATCTGGTATTGCTCAAGTAAATTGACTGAAACACCTATTTACAGATTACGGTAAAACGTAACAATGTATATAAACACCTGCACACATATTTTCATTATAAATTGCAGACCATTGCCTGTCAGTCAAACACACTTTAGTCACGACTGTCTATTAGCAATACAGTGGAATTGTTATATTTCAGTGTCACTACATAGAACACAATTGTAACAATTGCTAATATCTTTACAGACTACAGACTAGCCCACCGTAATCTGTTTTATACCAAAAGGCAACAAATAGACACTCTTGAACAATACTTAAGTGGCTCTGTGGCTCTCTGCAGGGCAGAAGCTCTATAAATAGATGAATGCGTGAGTTTTTAGGGGTGTAACAGCACGAGGGACAGGTGCCCAAGATCAGATTTCTCCAATGAAAGAGCAGAGCTTGTCACTCTTTCCAGCTGAAGGCCTTGGAGACCACTAACATCCTACACTCCCTTCCTTTGAAACCTTTCACTAAGGGTCACTGTGACCCGTGTTCAGCAATTTAGATTTACTACTGTGTTCTGTGTTCACAATACTTAAAACACTGAACAGTTGTTTTTGTTAATAGCTGTTACTATATTGCGCATTCAGAACAGCTGGAATGTTGCATGAATCAGCTTCCAGAGTTAAAAAAAATGAAATTAACAACTACTATTACAAAGCAGTGTTTCAAAATAATTTA
>JBAJNP010000119.1:106818-140007 GCA_036877545.1 Yasuhikotakia modesta | reverse complement strand
CTGATTAATTAAGTACCCAAATGTGCTTCACCTGAATCTGTTACCCACTTAACTTGACCAGTGCATCTGAGGCTTCACTTACTTTTGCACATACAATAATTCAGTCTTTCATGCTGTTTTTTGGCTGCTCACAAAATTCCCTCTAAACAAACATATGCAATTGATCAACATACATATGACATTTATTTTATAAAAAGTAGGTGATGATAAAGTAAGAAAATCATGGTAAAACAACATAAAAATCTGAACAGGTCAAGGGGTTCACAAACTTTCAAGCAGCACTGTATATAAACAGACAATTTTACACAGTGCGCCCTTGCTCCTTGCCACTCTCTACTTCTCTTGTTGACTGCTTTTTAGATTACCCCTTGGTTTTGGTTTTATGAACCCTTGGCGTTGATCAAGACCTCGCAAAGTTGATATGGTAGAGGCGAATATTTAGAGTCCTTGATTGTAGATGGCTGACAGCTTTGAGGGGCGTGGCCCAGGTACAGAGTAGCTGGTATATGGGAAATATAGTCCTTAATACATGAGTAATTTGCGCTGGTGGCGGCCAGAGGGAGCCAGAGAGACAGGATATGTGACATTTGACAGAATGCTCAACATTATAACAGCATTAATCCAACTGGACCAGATGAAGTACATTGGCGCAATGTATCTTTTCACAGATCTGCCCTAGTCCAAAATTGGTTTTACCAGCATCCTCAATTCACTGCCCTGCACCTCCTGCCATACTCCTTTCTGAACCCAATCCAATAGTTTTTCTCATGATACCTAGAGTTATTGTTGCTTTAGTTTGATCTTACAGTTACTGTATATGCATGCATTTAATACAGTATTTTGTATTAGTATGTCTGCTGTGTTTACAGTGGTAAGAATATAATTTAATTCTGATTTTCCATGTTGACTGACATGTTGATTGAGTTTATGGTAAATAAATATTTCCATCAGTCAGTGTTTTATTTTAATTAATTGCGGTTTTAATTAATTGTGTTTAACTGACTAAACTGTCAGATTTTTTAAAGACTATAATTTTATAGTTTTGACTAAAGTGCTTCATTGGGTGTGGTGTTTTGTAAATTGTGTGATGTGTTTTGGAAAAAAGGACCCTGTTTTTCAAACTGTGTAAACAACCATAAAAACTTTAAAACAAATTGTGAAGTGCAGATATGTTCATGTACATAAAAAACATACATCAGATGCATTTTGTGTGCTTGTCTGATAAGAGGTGAGCTCCTGTCTGAAGCTTTTGTGCAGGAGGTCTGGCAGATAGCTGTCTTGGGATTGTGACCCAGCTAGTTGCTGAGGAACATTATGTGATGACTGTGCTGCACTCTGCTGGAGAAACATGAAAATCTGCTTTGAACTTTTTTTAACAGTAATTACTGATAATACCTCTGAGATGTCCTGGTTAAACATCCTGATGTGCTAATTAATTTTTATCTGCTCTAAAAAACTGAAATGAAGAATTCATGTTAAAAATATAATTACCTGCTGCTGTTTCAGATTGTGGTGAGGCTGTCCCCTAGATAACAAATTCTTGTGTGGAGACCTTGAACAAAAACAAACCAAGCCAGATAAATAATCAGACAATTTCAAAGTCCCCAGCCCAGGGCCCCAACATAATGTCACCCAATGCCAACCCAGGAAACCCCACTTTATTGCTCAGTTGGGTTACACATTTTAACTCACCAGGCTTGGTTGTTAATATTGAGTTAGTTTGTTTTTGATTTTTTATATTCTCATTATTTTTTCTGTGCTTAATTGTAAATTAAAGTAATCATTACTTCATAAACTTCATTAAGTATCATACAATTATTTAAAACTAGAGAAGTACTTTATGTTGTCCTGAAAAGGCCTATTCTAAAAGTTTAAAATAATATAGAGAAGAATTTGAAGAAATTAGGATTGTAGTAGTTCCCTTTCAGAAACGCTTCAAAAACGCTATGGGAATGCCATCAGCCATTATGCACTCTGACACAGGTGTCTAGTCATAATTGTTTGGGGGGGGGAGGTGTCATCACAGGCAGGGTGACAAAATGACCAGGAAACTATGAAACGCACATACAGCACAGCTTTTGTTAGCTTTGTGCATTTAGTGAAGCGCTCTGTGTTACATTGTCTGTGTCACTTGTTAGCGTTGTAGAAGTGGTCTTGCGTGATTTCGTCTTTGTGTTTAAAGGAATTATCATGCCTAAAGCCAAGGCTAAAAGAGATAGAGGAAATGAGCAGCATTTTAGGATGTGTAGTTCTCCCTGCCCGCACTACATTACGGGTTGGGATACACATAGTTTGTGTGTTGTTTGCCTCTGAGCAAAGCATGCCCAGTCAGATTTTGAGGGCTCTTCAGACTTCTTATATGTACCTGTCACACCTGAGGGTGTGAGTGAGTTACGCAGAACCGCTGATCTTTCTCTTCGTGCCACAAAGGAGAGCACCAATGCTATTGTGCGGTCCATGGCAGCTCTGGTGGACGCAGAGAGGCACCTCTGGCTTAATTTATCAGGTATTAAAGTTAGAGACAAGGCTGTTCTTTTGGCCCCGCTTGTGCCTCCTGGCCTGTTTGGTGATGCAGTTGACTCCGTCGTCAACAGGTATTAGGAGGCCCGTAAGCAAGTGGAGGATTTTCAATGCTGATCCTGTTAGGTGGGAACTGCAGCCATGTACAAGCTCCTTAAACAGGTAGACACAAAAACTAAGCGTCACAACCCGTTCTCCCCCAGTAAGGGTACAGGTGTTGTGGGGTTCTTCCTCTAAGCCAAATATTCAGTTTACATACATACATACATATATATATATATATATGTATTCAGCCTATATATTACTGCTTCCTTGAAACCACATATTCAAACTATATTCAGTCAGGACCCCAGAGGGTGGCCCAACAGGCAATCACCCACTCCTCCTCAGAGCCCTCTGGAGGCCAATTTGTTAACCCTGCCACCATTAGTGTCTCAGGGCACAGCAGCCTCAAAACACAGTTCCCTTCAGTGTTTGCCAAAATCAACAGACATGGTATGGAGACCAATTTAGATCACATTAGATGCTTTCACTCAGAATGTGTTAGAGACCAATGTGTTAGTATCTCGAGATACTGGTACCCTTTAAAGACTATTTGGCAGCCAGGAAAGCACTGACTCATGTCACAATTTGTCCTGAATACTTTTAAACTAGGGTACAAGATCCAGTTCAGTCAGAAACCCACTTTGGTGGGTTCTGTTCAGGCTCTAGTCATGCAGGAAGAAGTAGAGACTTTCTTAATGAAGGAGAAGAGTTAGTACCTCCTTGACTCAGAAAATCAGGGCATTATAGCCCCTACTTCGTAGTTCCAAAGAAAGATGGGGTGTTGCACCCTGTCTTAGTTATGCGTCGTCTGAACCACTCAGTCATGAAACTGAAATTCAAGATGCTTACTGTAATGCAGGTCGTGAGTCAAATCAGGTTTGTCACAATAGATCTGAGAGATGCATACTTTTATATCCCCACCTTTCCTGCACAAAGGAAGTTCTTGGGGTTTGCTTTCAGGGGCAAAGCTTACCAGTATCGGGTGCTTCCGTTCGGCCTAGCACTCTCACCCCATAATTTAACAAAGTTTGTGGATGCAGCTCTGGCTCTGTTGCGATACCAGGGCATCCATATACTCAACTATACAGAACACTGGTTGATTCACTAGCTCCCTCAGAGCAGATTGCAGTTCAGTATTAAGATGTCATTCTGCATCATATAAAGCAGGTGGGGTTTAGACTGAACACCGGGAAAAGTGTGCTTCTCCAGCACAGAGAGCAACATATCTGGGTGTAATTTGGGGCTTGATAATGGTGCACAGTCAGGAGAATGAGAGAAAGCCAGTCTTACACTGTAAAGCAGTTTCAACAATTGCTAGGTCTCATGGCAGCCGCTTCCAGTGTCATCCCATTCGGCCTGCTGCACATGAGGCCCTTACAGCGGTGGCTTAAAATCAAGGGGTTTTTGCCAAGGAGCAACCTTTCTGTCAGATCAAGGTCATGCAAGCTCTACATGTCTTAGACATTTGGAAGAAACCTTGGTTCCTTAAAGAGGGCCCAGTATTGGGACATCACTGTCGCTGTGTCACTTTAGCAACCGCTGCGTCCCACCTGGGGAGTGGCCGCCCAGCCTGAGATCTTTGGGAAGGTTGCCAGCTGTCCTGTCATATCAATTGTTTGGAGATGTTGGCAGGGTTTCATACCTGGAGACATTTTTTTCCCAGACCTGCTACACCACCATGTGCTTGTTCACACTGACAGTACAGCAGTGGTCGTGTATATTAATCATCAGGGAGGTCTGCACTCACAAATTTGTTTTTCACCCCCAAATTCAAATTAGTGTGCCAGATCCTTTGCTGGTCTCCGGGAAAACTGCTCTTTCTCAGATCAATTCACATCCCTGGATGTTCCAATGTGGGGGCAGACATCCTGTCGAGACAGGGGCCGAGGCCCGGAGAGTGGAAACTCCACCCAGCTGTGGTAAATCAGGTTTGGAAGATATTTGGGCAAGCCCAAGTGGTCCTCTTTGCCTTTCTTGAGACTGCGCAATGTCCCCTCTGGTTCTCTCTAGCTCATCCGGGACACCAGGTTAACACCAGGTTAAATCTGTATGTCTTTCCCCCAATGTTCTCCTGGAAATTATGAAAAAGATATATCGAGACGCAGCATCTGTGCTCCTAGTGGCTCCGCGCTGGCCCACTCGACTATGGTAGATCTATTAGACAGATCACTTCTCTGAGGAGGGTGGGTGACCTTCAGGCTCTCTCTGTAGCCCCCTTTTTCTAGACTTTGCACCCAGATTGGCCAAAGCCTTCTTATACTGAGACAAGGGTTTGTCTCCAAAGTATGTTCAACTGTACTATGGCCAGTCGTACTCCTCCCTTCAGGGAGCATGGCCAGGAGAAGCTAAATCTTATGTGTTCAGTGCAGAACTGCCCTGTGGAGAAAGACTGACCAATTATTTGTCTGCGATGTGGCGGCCTATAAAGCAATTCAGGTCTCCCAATTCAGGACATCTGTGACGCTGCAGGATGGTCCATTCCTTTTGTTAGTCACTATTGTCTTGATATTCAAGCCACGTCTGGTTCTTTGCTCCTCCTTCCCTAACCTTGTGCAATTTAACACAGAGGATGGGTGGGGAGGGGGCGGGGGGTTGGGGCAGTCACTTCAGTATGGATAGTGGGCATCTCGTTTCCATAGCGTTTTGATGCAGCTTGAGTTCCTGAAAGGGAATGTCTCAGTTTACGCATGTAACCCTGATTTCCTGAAAGAAATGAAACACTGCGTCTCCTGCCATACCTCAGTTCCACCTGCCTGCTCTTGCTTCATTCAGGTCCTAAGATAACACGAGCTGTGCTATGTATGTGCGTTTTATAGTTTCCTGGTCAACCTGAGACGTTCTTAAAGCTTAAAGGTTTAAAGACAGACAGATTATATGCTGTCTAAAACTAAATGCTTAGAGCAAAGCCTAAATACCTAAATGTTTTGTAGCATACCTTAAACCGTGTAACCATAGCTTAAACACAGTCAACTTTGCACTACGTTTACAATTCTGTAACACACTTATTGCAAAACACTACACGTTTTCTTACATTAGACACTTTGTTAAAAATCAAAATCACCCGTTATCATTGGGAAATCTCTGTTCAAAGCAAAACTCATCTGGCAATTGTAGGCACTTACAAACACAACTGAAAAAAACACTTGCACATAAAAAACACCAATCGCTCTGAGCCTTAGCACCACAAATAGGCCTAAATGGAAGGGGCATGCGGAGACATTGAGGTGGAATCGTTCCAAGGGTGGATTCAGCACACAATGCAATATTTTCCCCAATACCCAGTGAGGACATCACCTGTGATGTTGACAGTCTTGTGGCCAGACCCAAACAAAAGGTGGGATCCATAGGTTAACCAACCTTAACTCCCCACTACAAACACACATGCACACACACACACAAAACAAGTATGTTTTTCCCCCCAATAGCAATTTATCCACTAATTATTTTGTTTTTTAGTTTTGTTTTGTTGCTAAATTTGATGATTTTTTCTGTAAGAATGTTTGTTTTTTTACAAAAAATCTTGATGATTACTTGCAGAAATTTTACAGAAGACTGAGCAAATGACAATACAGTAAAACAGAAACACAAGGACTGCAGTGTTTTATATAAAGCCCATCAGTGTGTTGCTGGTGATATGAAAGTATTACCAGTTTCTGCACTGCATACTGAGCATTTATCCTGGAGTATATTCACATGTATGATCTTGCCTGTTCTTGTTTTTCATTTATTGTTTATATGTCGATTTTGCCGGTTTGGATTTGGTTGCTGTTTCTGTATTTGGCCTTGCTTGCATGATTCTGTTTGTCTGCCGTCTGCCCTGATACTGCATTTCATTCCCATCTACATGTACATGTGTAATGACAATAAAGTTGAATCTAATCTAATCCCTGCCTGTTTACCAATTAAGATTGTATGCTGCCTGCCCTGACCTGTGCCCATTTATTGTTTATGACTCATTAATGATAAACGGGCACATGTCCCACCTCTTTCGAAAAAGGTGGTTTTATGCTCCTGAAAGAGGTGCTCCCAAAAGAGGTAGAGGTAACCCTTTCCTAACATCTAGCGGCCACTATGAGTATTTGGGTATGCCTTTTGGTTTGGCTATTGCACCCGCAGTGTTTTAATAATTTATTAATGAAATCTTTTAAGACTTGCTAAATCATTGTGTGGTCGCTTACATTGATGACATTTTAATATATTCCAAGAATGAAGAAGAGCATATGTAAAGCATGAGAAGAAACCATGTGAAGACTGTTCTCTCTCGTCAATCAATTTTTCATTAAAGCTGAGAAATGTGAATTCCACGTGAAGCAAACCATTTTCCTGGGATACATCATTAGTCACCAGGGGGTAGAAATGGATGATAACAAAGTGCAAGCAGTCACAGACTGGCCCCAACCATCAACTATCAAAGAGCTACAATGGATCCTGGGGTTCGTCAACTTTAACCGGTGATTCATTCGTAACTACAGCATGATTGCTGCCCCTCTGACATCTCTCCTCAAAGGCAAGCCCAAAAGGTTATCATGGAATGCTAAAGATGAACAGGCCTTCTGCAATCTCAAGCATAGATTCACCACTGCCCCATTGCTAAAACATCCTGATCCTAATCTTCCATTCATAGTTGAAGCTAACGCTTCCAACTGTGGAATTGAGGCAGTGCTCTCACAATGCCATGGTAATCCTGCTAAATTGTTTCTGTGTGCTTATTTTTCCAAGAAACTCACCCAGGCTGAGAAGAATTACGATGTGGCAATGAAGGAGAATGGCGGAATCTCAGAATGGCGGCACTGGCTAGAGGTTCATCCTTACCAGGTGATAACTGATCACAAAAACTGAACTGAAGGGAGCTAAACATTTCAACCCCAGACAGGCAAGGTGGACTTTCTTCTTCACCAGGTTTCAGATTACAGTCACCTACCGTCCTAGGAGTAAGAATAGTAAGGCGGATGCTCTATCCAGACATCATGATCCCCCTATAGAGTCTGCAACATCAGAGACCATTCTGCCACCTACTGTCATCTTAGCAACCATTTCATAGAATCTGATGGAGGAGATCCAGCGAGCCCAGGCAGCTGCCCAGCCAATGAGATCTATGTTCCCATAGACTTCACTCATCACTGAGTGATGCAGTGGGTCCATACATAATTAAGCTCTGGCCACCCAGGTATTTCCAAAACAAAAAATTTAGTCCGCTTATGGTATGTGTATGTCTCAGCTTTCTGATTTGGATCTGTTCAATAAAACGCATATGGATTCTACTTACCCAACTGTCTCAGACTGTTAACAGACAGCATGTTTTAGAATCAATTAGCATGATGCTAGAACATTTTAGCTAGCATGTTTTTCATGGTGCTATGCAGATGCTAGGGTTATAATTGCTGAACTTTAGATTAAGCGGCTTTTCATAACACATTTTCTTAAAAAAAGGACTAGCAACAAATTTACAAATCTAGTTACTTTTTGGAAAACTATAAATTCTTATTGGGCACTGTTGTGCACAACCCAGTCTCAAGGCAGTTTGTGATATAGTGATGAAATTTAATCTATTGATTCGTGTTCATGGACACAAATATCCCATTTTTTCGTGTCACTCAGAACGACTTTCCATCTAATGCGATTTAATAGAAAATGTCCTTCGTGCCCTCTGTCACCTTTTCTTATTCATTATTTTTAACATTCAAGCACTAATACTTAATCAGGAGATTTTATTCTTGTCTTTATATTCTGTAGGCAACTTATAGAATTGTGCTCCATGAGCATGAATATCAATAGATTACATTTTGTGACTATATCACAAACTTTTGTGTGACTAGGTTGTTGTGCAAGTCATTTTAAACCAATACAGAGGCTGTGGTGCACATAATTTTAAATCAATCTGGAGGCGTTCTTTATAAGAGAAAAAATGTTTGTAATTTTAAATGCTGGGACTTTTTTATTTGAATAAAATTAAAACTAAAAGAATTTCAAATCACATGAGACAATATTTTGTAAACAATATGACATACAGGTCCTTTTCAGAAAATTAGCATATTGTGATAAAGTTCATTATTTTCTGTAATGTACTGATAAACATTAGACTTTCATATATTTTAGATTCATTACACACAACTGAAGTAGTTCAAGCCTTTTATTGTTTTAATATTGATGATTTTGGCATACAGCTCATGAAAACCTCAAAAAATTTGCATATCATGAAAAGGTTCTTTAAACCAGCTATTAACCTAATTATCAGAATCAACTAATAAACTCTAAACACCTGCAAAAGATTCCTGAGGCTTGTGTGAAAGCGCCCATAAAAACTGTAAACTGAGAAACTTTTCCAATTTAATGCACAAAATGAGCTCATTCTAAATTTTTTATACCTGCTACAGGTTTTAAAATAGTTGGGATATGGACATGTTTAACATGATATAGCATTCCTTCTTTTCAATGTTTTCAATGTTCTCTATAGGTAAAAAAATCACTTTCTCTGAATCTTTTGATGTTATGCACTGTAGATTCTGAGATTTGCAAAGCATTTGCAATTTGACATTGAGGAACATTGTTTTTAAAATATTCCACAACTATTTTACACACTCTTTCATAGATTAAACTCTGTTCATCTCCACTTCTGAGAGACCCCTCTCTAATACCTCTTTTCCACCAGGGCCGTGCCAGTGCTGAAGTTGAACTGGTTTTGGTCCGGCACTAATTTGTAGCAAAATGTTACCATGGTTGTCTAAGGGAAGCCAAATCTAGACCGTTACATATTCATTGTCATATTAAAAGCTTCTGAAAGAATGCCCCATTTGCCTCCTTACACAATTATTAACATCATAGGATGGACACATGCTCGCTACAATAGTCACAGACTATGGGCTAGACTACACATAATCCTATTTTTTTTACTTAAATGTTGTTAGGCTGCATTAATTAGGTAAACCGGAATCAGGGAAACTTCCCATTAGAACAGATATGCTGTCTTACTGAGCCTGTCTCTCGCTTATTTCCCTAAGGTCCTTGTAGTCAGCTTTGTTGGGGCTGGAAGATGTCGGAGACTGGATGGAATGACCAGTGAGAGATCAATCAGACTATAATGGACTACTTGATACATCTAGCAACCTAATACTATTAACATACTTACCAACCCCTAGATTATCTTAATTTCATATTTGTTCCCTGGTCTGTCACAGCAATGAGATGTTGTAACTGGAATTGTAACATTCTGCCTCCTTTAACTTTAGCAATATATATGTTATGCATTATGGCTTGATATCAAGAATGTGACACTGTAAACATGTATTATTGTGACAAATCCTGTCTCTCTGGCTCCCTCTGGCTGCCACCAGTGAGAGTTTCTCGTTTATTGAGGACTACATTTCCCATATACCCTGTACCTGGGCCACACCGCTCATAGCTGCAGCTCATCTGCACTTAAGGTCTCTATAAATACTCACCACAGTTATACAAATTTTGTAAGGTCTTGTCTTACTTAATTTTGTTCATTTATCAAACCTCAAATACTTTTGCCATCATTGACAATTGTGAAATTGGACGATAGCTATCTAGGTCAATGGTGTCTCCAGATTTTTACAAAGACAAAACCACACTAATTTTTGCAAACCAAATTAAAAACTGAACCATGAGCAAAATAAGTTTTTAAAAAGTTTTTATGTTTTAAAAATACTTGGCATAAGTATGTATCAGAAGAAATAGAGGGCAAATTGTCATAAATGACATGAAAGTATTATAGGTTGCTGCCATGGACAAGTCATATGCACAGTCTAGCAATCTTTAAACAAAAATAATTCCCCCACAATGTCATTTTAAGCAATTTATATCAAGTATTTTAGCAGTTAATAAACTGTAACAAAGCCTTACCACACTTACTGTAACACAGTTCAGACACTAAGGAAAAAAACTTTTATAGAACTTGTACAGCCGCCAAAGGCAAAGACTAATCCAACATTTCAATAGTTTAATTTTATTTGCAATATATAAGCTGTAATATTGCTTACTCGATTTATTGCTAAACTGCAGATGAAATGTTAGATTAAACACAGAGGCTATAAAAATAACAGAAAGTAAGATTACCTGGTGTTCTCATCCTCATCATCACTGGAAGAAGAGTAATCTGCTACCTTTATTAATGGGCTAAAGTGGGACTTCATTCCTAAACCCTTAAGACAAAAACAGTTTGATATTAAAGATGAACATTCATTATCTATTATTTGCAACATACATTACAACTGTAACGCCATGATCCATACCACCACGCCAGCAGAGGAGCCCTCGCCTGAATACTAACCAGCACTCCCTCTGCACTTCCTGTTTCCTGTTCTTTCACTTCCTGTTTGTGGACTATTTAAACGATGTGGTTGCAACACCTGATTGTAAAGTACTGCAAGTATCCTAGATCTGCATACCAAGTAGAGCCCGACCGATATGAGCCTGTCGCAGATATATCAGTATTGGCGAATCTGCCGCCGATATAAACTTTTTTTTCAAAACATATAATGCAAATAACAATGCAAAGATAACGTCTGTCATCAGCTCCCCCATCTAAGACATACACACGCAACAACACAAATTTAGCACTATATTTAGCAATGTTCAGATCCTTTTACATTTACATTTAGCAGACGCTTTTGTCCAGACTTACAAAGCAAGGAGAACAATGAAGCGATAAATCCCAAGATAACAGAATGCACAGTCATACAAAGATACAATTCTTCTGGTTAGACAACGTTTCAGGGGTTCCTGTTGATAAAGTTTTTTTTGATAGATAGGAGTGTTAGAGTGATAAGAGGTGCTCCTTCTTAAAACTGCAGGGTGACAGAGAGTGTTTGGAGGATGGAATGACAAGACGTTGTTCGTTTGATGATCGTAGGCATCTTGAGGGAGTGTATTTTTGAAAGAGATGATGAAGATAAGATGGTGCTGAACCACTAGTCGTTTTGTAAGTGAGTGTCAGAGATTTAAACCGGATGCGTGCTTCAATTGGAAGAAACTATTTGAGTGCTGTTCCTTGGATTCCCAGCGAGGACAGAGAGTTGATGAGGATCTGGTGATTGACTGTGTCAAAAGCTGTAGACAGATCTAATAGCAGAAGGACAGAGGATTTGGCCTCTGCTTTTGCTTTCCTCAGGGCTTCAGTGACAGACAGCAGCACGGTCTCAGTTGAGTGGTTGCTCTTGAAGCCAGACTGCATGTCGTCAAGGCGATTTGTTCTGTAAGAGGAAAGATGATGTCTGGTTGAACGTTCTAGTGTTTTAGCAATGAAAGGGATGAGTGAGACTGGTCTGTAATTGTTAACCGTGGAGGTATCCAGTGTGGGTTTTTAAGCAACGGGGTGACCAGGACTCGTTTAAATTTAGTAGGGAAAGTGCCGTTGAGAAGGGATGAGTTAGGGGTAATATTAGCGAGGCTGTCATAGTGTGTCATGTAGGAGATGGGCGGGGATTTGGTCAAGTGGACATGTGGTGGGGTGGGAGGACAGAAGTTTGGAGTTTCATTAAGTACAGAAAAGGAGGGCTGGGTGATGGTAAGTTGGGTCCTGGGGGTGAGGGTGTTGAAAATTGGCTGCTGATTGTTGCTGTTTTGTTAGTAAGAAGTCTGCAAAGTTGTTTGCTGTTAAGGATGATGTTGGTGGGGGTCGAGGGGGGTAGAGGAGGGAGTTGAAGAAAAAAAAGGTTGTTTGTGTGTATCAGATGTATTGTCAACTTTTTTTAGTGTAGAATGTGGTTTAAGCATGATGAATGTCGGCAGAAAAAGAGAGAAGGGATTGATAGAAACTGAGGTCAGCGGGGTCTCTTGTTCTGCGCCATTTTCTCTCAGCTGTCCTGAGTTGAGTTTGATGTTCATGTAGGACCTCAGAGATCCAGGGTTTTGGTAGAGAAAGTACGTGCTTGCCTGGAGGAGAGGGGACAGAGGTTATCTAGACAGGATGTTAGTGTTGAGCAGAGTGTGTCTGTGGCAGTATTGGCATTAAGGGTCGAGAAGTGAATAATGGAGGGGAGGGTTGATGTGACAGCTTGTGAGAGGAAGAGGAGGTTGCGCCTGAATGGAACAACTGGAGGTATATGCGTGCTGCAAGTGGGAAGATGAATATTAAATGTTCCAGAGACCTATAGAGAGAGTTAAAGGTGGAGGGGGGAGAGAACAGATAGAACGAAGGTAGGATAGGGTCCGTGCCCAGTGCAGATGACAGGAATACGGTGGGATATCATACTATATGAAAGACATTAGAAACCAAAGTAGAATTCAAAATAAATACAACTATACTTAAGTGCCTTGCCGGTGTACTTGCTTGGTGGAGTTGTGCGGAAAGAGTCAAAGGTCTTTACTCGAATAGGTCTTCACGAGGAGGGCCGACGCTACCGCGTCAGCGACACAGCTGCACTTAAGTAAGCCACTAATTGAGTAAAACAGCAAACCACGCCTATTTCTATGAAACAATAGAACTGCTTTTAACTGCATTTTTACATCAAACCTACATTCTGACAATGCCAGTGACTTTTTTTGATAAACCTGTCGTTCAGCTTTAATATTTTGCCAGTACTGTGCCGCTGGCTCGAGGGCTGACTTTCCCGCAACATTGTCATGAGCAGCTGTGCAGTGAGCGGAAAAGAAGCAGGGCATTAATTTGTCAAAAAATGAATATTCAACAGTGTTTCCAAGCACTCGTCGATTACTGAGAGTGTTTGGACTTAGAAATATGAATATAGTTATGCGCATGATTTGTTATTTAGACGCAGGCAGTTCGATGTATGAGGCCATAAAGTAAAAAGCCTATATATTTATATTCAATATATTTTTTATTTATTTATTTTACAGATGGCTGAGGGTAGTAGAAGTAGTAAGAAGTAGTAAGGTGTGGGACTACTTCAAAAAGGACTCACTGTTTAGTGCAATTTTGTCAAACAAATTTTGAACAATGAAGTTTATTAAATTGTTAAATACCCTGTCTCTATTACATATCTTTGATACAACATTATAAGTGTACATAATTATAAGCCACAATTGAGTAATTATTGCAAAAAATGTGTTTAGATATCCATTATGTTTATGTATGTACTGTATTCTATATACAGTACTAGTTAAGCTTGGACGCACAAGTGGGAAAGTCTTAGAGGTGCAAGTTTTAGAGCTGCGATTAATCTCATGACTAATTTTTTGATTAATCTGTTGATTATTTTTTCCCGTTTAATGTAATGATTTTTTTAATTAGCTGGTTAATCCTTTGTCTAACTTTTGAATCAGTAATAAGTACAAAATACATACAAATAAAAGAGATAATGTATACAGGCCTAAATGTGAATTGTGCTGACTGATTTATTAATTACTGTAACATTAGTTAGAAATTCGATTTACCTAATTGACTTGCCAAAAGTAAACAAAGCACTTGTATTTATAAAGGTTTGCATACACTAGTTTGTTTCACTTTGCGTACACTAGTTAACAGTTTAGTGTTAATGTAAATTGGCATAATTTGTTTTGAAAGTCTGCATGTCAACTGCACATCAACTTTCAAATGCACTGAAAGCATTGTTGCCAGACTGCATTTGCAGTCCTTGTTACTGTTGTTGTTGTGGTCAAGAAGGTGCATCTGCACTGTTAACGATTAACAATCGCATTACTGTACAGCATATTACCAACATATTTGCCAATAGCTTTAGCTTTAAAGAGGTATCGAAACACGATACCAAAAACGAAACTAATAGCTCATTTGCACTGCTGCGGTTCCGGTGCTGGTGCCTAATCTAGAACTCGTTCTGCGTGTTTCGACCGAACATTGACAGGTGCTGGTGCCAAAAAGCTGGCACCAGCCCCATTACAACAACACATGCCACAACAAAGCAAAAGATTAACAACACTGTTTGTTTACTGTTAATGAGACTTAGTACTTTATAGTTAACTGTAAAGATTTTACAAAATGTAAAAATGTTTTCCCATATTAAAATGTTTTACAGCTAAAAAATTATGTTTATGTTTAAAATTGTCTATTCACAGGTTAAAACATCATATGAGTCATATAAAAAGCTACACTCCAACACTAAGGGTGCTGGACTTGCAGTAAGCACTTAAAACAGCCTAAACCTCTTAGTAATTTCAGTTGTGGAATACAAAACCATGCAGGGCAAATAGAACTGTGTGAAAAGACAGAAACACACCTGGTATTGTAATGATGTTACTGGGTTTTGAGAGTTCCTGTTCTGCTGAGGTGGGTCATCCATCCTTTGGTGACCTTTAAAAACAAGCACATCTCTATATAACCCTAACAATATGCAGGTACATGTGAAATACCCAATAATTATAGAGGCTTGTGTACCATTTATACCCATACCTGACTGACTGCTGCTTGTTGAGCTGCTGGAGCAAAACATTTTGACACCGTAGTCCAGAGGTGACTGACAACCTCCACTAATTCATATTTGAAGTGAATTTATAATGGAGAAGACAGGGTAAATCAATGAGAAACGCATTGATTAGTGAGAATAAAGAGTGATTGTCAGAATATTATGACCAGAGACAGCATCAGTGAAGGGCAAAACTTACCTTAATCCACACCTGTGATGGCTCATGAGATCTCTGCTGTATTTTGAGGTTGTTTGCTCTGGAATCTTAAAATTAAACATATAACAACTTATATTTAACTCTTTTATGAATTTTAATTTTTAAAGTTTTATGTTATGTACATTTAAATTTAAGACATTTAGTGTGATTTCTGGAATTATCTTTAGTTTCACCATTTAAATTCTTTGACCTACATTTCATTGCACTTTATGGCCTACTGTATGTACTTGCTGTAACCATTCTTTTGTTATCCAGTGTCAAATGTATCTGGAACATTAAAGAAAAGATTCACCTCCCTGGGGAAGATGAAGTTGCTTTGACCACAAACCTGCCCACAAAATCTGCTGCCACTTACACAAATCTCTTCTAAACACAATTATGTGTAATACCATTTAATGTGTGTTTTTGTAGCACAACTGGCAGAGCATTGCATTAGCAGTACAAAGATTGTGGGTTTGATCCCAAGGAACACAAGTACTGACTGTGACATTGAATTCAATAAGTCTCTTTGGATGAAAGCATCTGCCAAATGAATAAATGTAAATGTTGATGTCAAATCTTCTCTCAATAAAAGACAACATCTATTTCTTTTAAATACCATGTATAGCAGCTGGTCTTGTGATCAGTGCTGGGTTTATTTAAGGGAACATAAAATAAAACAACAAAACATCATTAATATTTACGCATTTGTGGATTAAAGAATTTTATCCAAAGTAACTTACAGTATATTCAAGGTTTGCAATTAGTTATTACACATGCTTCCTGGGAATCAAACCCACAACCTTTGCAATGCTCTACCAATTGACGTACAGGACAACTTTTGATGTTGGTTCCCAGGATATGTTTTTTTGCTTCCTCCAAAGTGGCACAGATGTGAATGTCAACTCTGCCTCCCTACTCTTCCCCCTCCCTCAGATCACTGGACTTCATGTTTTCATGTATCATTTTTAAGGCTGTTATGTTATGTAGGCTGTGTTCTAACATACAAAATAATCCACACACGTCTGCCATTCCCAGGAGACCTGGATTAGGTATTGTGAACTATCCCAATTGAGTGCCCCTTCAGGTCACAAGAACCTTACTAAACCAAATTTTAAATTGGCCATAGAATTAATGAACTCATAGAACTGTATACGTGTTTATAAGGTGCCTAAGCAAAAGCCTCAGAGAAGCCTTCTTTAACTACACTTCCCACACAATTACAGTGTCTATCCAATGCAGGTATGACAGCTTGAATTTGTATTCATATACTGCCTTTTATTACATTTAATTGATGCTTCAAACTGCCTGGCATAATAAATCGTTATTATTAAATTTAAAGTTCGGTAGATTAAAAGGAGTCTGATATTATTACAAAATAAGTATATAAGGACAAGATCAGACCAATATCAGATCGGCAAGTCCTTGTAATTTAAGGAAGCTGATTTCTGTAAATCACCCGACTTAGCAAGTTGAATAATCATGGCTAAGATAACTATTCTTCGATCTGAGAACTAATGAGGTGGTCAAGATTTAATATTATTAGTTTACCCATCAAACTCTGACTAGGATCAGACAATTTTGTGATTGTGAGATCTACGTATTGTACCGGACCACATGAAGGTCTGTGCAACATTTTGTCCATGATAAATGAACAACAAAGAATATCAAAACCCCCACACGTGATCTGAAGAACACAAACCTTGGGCTGCTGCTCAATAGGGCTAAAGAAGACATTATCGAGAGTTGAAGAGACAGGACCAGAAACATCAGACATAAAGCTGCTGTGAGGAACCTCTCGACTAGAGCACATGTTCATGTTCTGAAACCAACAAAAAAAGATGACAGAAATATTCTCAAGAGAATTCTGAGTGATGCAGTAAACTTTTTTTATTACACTCAACAAATTGCTATAAAATATGTAGAGATATAAATAACACTTAGAAGTAACACTTTACTTGAAGGGGTGTGCATAAGACACATGAAAATGAAGAAGTTTCTGCATGTTTATGACAACTGATATTAAGTGACATTCGCTCAGTTATGTCATTTTTAAAAGCAAATATGACATTGCTTGAGATGTATTTGTTATGACAACTTGACATAAACCAATACATCATAACCTGTCAGTGTCTCTTATTTTTAATAAAAATCATTTTTCATAAAAAATCAGTTGAGTTTTTTTTCTTGTATCATTTTCTTGTCTATTAGGTTATCATTTTTAATAACATTTGCATAGTTTAAAAGTTGAAATAACATAGTTTATGTAAGTAACTCAGTTCCACAGGGAACAAGACTTTGTGTCAGGCTTGGCGCTATGGGGAACATTAATGCTTGACTTTAGGGCATACAGTTTCCTCATAAAAGGAGCTCTAGATTGAAGGATGGTCTCAACAACCTCAGTTGATAGACAAAAATCTAAGAGTTGTACCTCCTCAGGGGCCACACCCATAGGTTCCAAAGGTCTGGGCGATGGTGGACGATAGCGCCTTTTGCCTGAGACAGAAGATCCCCCCTCAAGGAGATTTTCCAAAGACAGCCGTCCAGGAGAGATACAAGATCTAAGAACCATACTCGGCTTGGCCAGAACGGAGCTACTAAGAGCACAGATACCACTTTCCGGCGAATTCTTTCAAGAGCTCCTGGAAGCTCCTGGTAGGGCAATAGGAGGGAATGCATAAAGATCTCGTCCATGCCTGAACTATGGCATCTAGTCCTAGAAGAGCTGGATGAACTAGAGTACCAAAGGGGACATTGCGCAGTCTTTTGAGAGGCGAAGAGGTCTAATTGGGCTTTTTCAAATCTGCTTCACCACATCGGTGAAGCACAAGTCTCCATTCCCCGGGCCTCAGCCCCTGCCCTGACAGAATATCTGCTCCCACACTGCATCGACCAAGAATGTAAGCCATTCTCAGCAAGCAAAGCTTCCCCTGTGATCAGACCAGGATCTGGTGCGCCAATATGTAAAGAGGGGCGACCGCAGACCTCCCTGGTGGTTGATATATGTAATCACCGCCGTGTTGCTGGTGCAGACCAACACGTGGTGGTCTCTCAGATTCGAAAGGTTTAAAGCCTGAAGCACAGCAAGCATTTCCAGGCAATTTATGTTCTAAAGTAAGATGGTGAAGCTCCCAAAGACCTTTGGCTGGACGGCTGTTTATAACCAACCAGAAAGGGATGCATCTGTCACTAGCATAACACAAAATCTCCCAATTTCCCCTTGGGGACATCCCCCTGGATTTGAGCCACCACTGAGGGGGATCTCATGTATAGTAGGCCAAAACGTATGACGTTGGACGCAGCTGTTAATAACAATTAATTAATGTATTCATCCAGCAAAACATTCATAATTGTATTCTAATTCTAAGAAATGTTATTTCCTGTGGCCTTTAGAAAATAAACTTCTTACTGATAAACGTGCTACTTCAGAGCATGTAACAAGATCGGCAAGTTTATATGACATTAGTCTATGAGCAGTTAAAAACAGAAACAATCGCAAGTGAATACAAAAACATTTATTAACTACGCTAAACAAGAATGGCAATATTACAGGCAATTTAACACATCTGCACGAACCATTAAACTAAAAGAGGTTCTATATCTTATGCATCAATGGGTGATAAACGGATACTTGTAGTTGTAGGGCTTTTGTGAAGCAATGCAAAGTTCCTGATGCGTGGGTATGCGAGTTAATGATAGTTCAGATGTCCGTAGAGGATGAAGTCCGCTATGCTGTTCCATTGGCGGATCACGTAGCAGAGTTTGCAAAGTGTTGTGGCGAGTTCCATTGCCGGCAAAGGGTCCTAAACAGTTTGCGAGGTTGCAAACTCGGTGGGTGAGTGTTCAGGCATCCTGGGCGCTGGACTGGCCTCGGACCGGACCCATCTCTGGATCCAACCAACCAGTAAAGTCCCAAAGAGTTGCAACACGGAGAAAGTTGCAGACTCTGAGTGAGTCTGTAGAATCCTTCGTGCCGAGTATGAACTCCTTGGCAAAGAAGATTTGGATAGCAGCCATTTTTAACCTGTGGGGTGCCCCACCCCCGGCCAGTGCCTGTCCAATCTTAAGGTGTGTGGGTTGAGGAGATACAATACCTTTATTTTAACCTGACACCTTATTTACATGATGAATGGGGCTTGCAGGGTTGGTGTTATTAATTTGCAGGCTATTATTTCAAAATGTAGGTGCCAGCTATGACATTGTGGCCTATACCATTGAATAGGGGTGTTGATAAGCGACATTTTGAAACCAAACATGACAGGATAAAACATACATACAGATTAGCTACGTTGTAATTGCATAGTAAAGACTACATACACAACAAGAAAAAGGCCTCTGTATGGAGAACAGGGTGGCGTGGCATAGCATAGATAGAAGCATGCAATACCGGTATACACATATATTCAATTAGAACATATGACTTAGGATGTAAGGGCTTTCACTGAGGGTTTGGTAACATCTGGCTCTCTTGCAAATGGTCCCCTCACCCGGAATCTCAGGTTTCTGAATGGAATGCTTTGAAGCTGGGGAGATCCAAGATGGAATAAAAATAAAAGAAGCTAACCCAAGCAGCGCAACATGCCTTTATAGCTTCCTGGTCATGACGTCACCCCGAGTCAAGTACATAAATGCTGGTAGCGTTAGTCGATTAGTTGACTAGTCGACTAATCTGTTGATTATTTTTTCCGGTTAATGTAATGTTTTTTTTTATTAGTATTAATGAATTTATGAATTTATTAGTATTAAAATGTAATTAAAAATTTAATTACCCAGCAATAATTTTTTAATTACCCAGCAATAATAATTTTAATTACCCAGCAATAAATTACCCAGGTAATTTTTAATTAGCGAGGAGTAGAGAAAGCTCACTTTCACACACTGGGGGGGGCAAGGGTTCCAGTAAACCATGCCAGGCCTAGGGAGCTTATCACCTCTCTCTCCCATTTGCTGACCCATTTGATGAATAGATCAGGGAGTTTGTTTTGTTAACAGCTTTCCTGGCTCAGCAAATGGTGCTAGGGCAGACTTGGTGTCTCCCTCACACCTCTTGCCGATCATTAATGGGGATGATCTACAAAATCTCCCCAGCTTCAAAGCATCCCATTCAGAAACCTGAGATTCCGGGTGAGGGGACCATTTGCAAGAGAGCCAGATGTTACCAAGCCCTCAGTGAAAGCCCTCAGATCCTAAGTCATATCTGAAAATAAACTGTTCTAATTGTATATACGTGTATACCGGTATTGCATGCTTCTATCTATGTTATGCCACCCTGATCTGTACAGGGGCCTTTTTCTTGTAGTGTATGTAGTCTTTACGATGCAATTACAACGTAGCTAATCCGTATGTATGTTTTATCATGTCATGTTTGGTTTCAAAATGACGCTCCTCAACACCCCTGTTCAATGTTATAGGCCACAATGTCATAGCTGGCACCTACATTTTGAAATAATACTCAGTGCAAACTCACTGTGAGTCTGCAACTCTTTGGGACAACCTCCCGGGTTGGTTCGGTGCAGAGATGGATCCAGTCCAAGGCCAGTCCAGCGCCCAGGATGCCTGAACACTAGCCAGGAGTTGGCCATCTTGCCCAAAAGATAGCCACCACGCTCAACGAGTTTGCACCCTCGCAAACTGTTTAGGACCCTTTTCCGGCAATGGAACTCGCTACAACACTCCAAACTCCACTAAACGATCCTCCAACGGACATCTGAACTATCTTGGTACATGCTCTGAAGTAGCACTGTATATCAGTAAGAAATTTATTTTCTAACGGCCACAGGAAATAACATTTCTTAGAATTAAGGTACAATTATGAATGTTTCGCTAGACGAATACATTAATTAATTGTTGTTATATTATCAGATAGAACATCTATGTATATACATTCTACATAATTTGTATAATTGATTACCATTTATTACACTTATTATTCCCTTTGAGCTAAAGCTTAAATTCCCTCGTTTCAGCAGAAGAGAGTGTTTTAAATAACGCTTTCTATCCCAGCTGATACGCTACAAGGCTTAAGCACAGAGTGAAGTGCATGTTTAGGTTGTTTTAAATGAAAATAACTTGCCTTTGTATTTTAAAATACATCAGTGCCATTCTTTTGCTTCAAGATTCACTTTTAATCAAAGCTAACATGTCGTCATGTTTTAAAGACATTCTTGTAAAAGCTACTTAATATCCTAATTTAACTAAGGCTTACTCCTGGCTTAGTCTAAGCTCTGTCTGTGAAACCAGGCTTATGGATCAGATATTGTGTGTTTACCCCATCCTGTGGTGCTGAGGCTCCAGGGCTGAAGTCATGCTGGAAGGCTGGCAGCTGTGTCTGATCTCTAGAAAATGCACAGTGGGTGTTTCTGCCCTGTTGGGGCTTCCGGAGCACGCACACACACACACACACACACACACACACACACACACACACACACACAAACATTAAAGAGATGATTTACCTAAAATAAATAACTTTTTTCCTAACATTTACACACCTTCAACACAAAAAATAATATGAGAAACGTCTCAGTGGTGTTGCGTCTATACAACAGAAGTTAGGTGCCACTGTGCCACAACCATCACAACCAAACCATTGTGATGGTTTGGTAACCATCACAATATAAAATATATTTTTTGTGTTCCTTTTTTAAACAAAAAAAAATTATAAAGGTTTGGGATGACATCAAAGTGAGCAAATGACAGACGAGATGCATGTGGAGAGTATTGAGGAGCTCCCGGTTTCCCCCTGTTTTGAGGATCTGTTGGAGGTAGTCACTTGTGCTAAATATTAGCTAGGCCACAAAGAAGCATTTAAGATGAGCATTTTTTGCGTGGCCAGACTACACCTCCATGTAGGAGCCTTCCATTTTTCACAGATATGCACAGTAAGGTGTCCAGATCCAGGGGAAAGCCATATTTGCCGTATATGTATCCCTGCCTTGAATGTAAATGGTGATGTGGTGGGGTTGAGCAAGGCGATACCCGGGTAGAGCAGGAGTTAGCAGGCTACCTGTCCACTGGTGTGGCATTGTCGCCACAATGGCAGGCTCCATCTCTGCCCTGCACACCATGAGCATGCTGCAGCCCTTTCAGACAGACCTGCAAAGAGTTAGATCAGGAAGAGGGCCTCACACCTGAGGATGTGAGTTAGCTAAGGGAAGGCATTTGTGGTTCACCCTGTCCAACATTAAGGGGAAGAACAGAGTCTTCCTCAAGCCTTCTGGACTGTTATTGTTGTCTGTTGTCAACAGGTTCCAGGAGGCTCGTAAGCAACTGGAGGCATTTTAGTGGTTCCTCCTTTGCAGCTATCTACCTCTGGGGCTGTTCCTTCCTATCTAGACTTTGCACCCGGTTATGTTTTTTAAATACCTTCTGTTGTACTACGCCAGTCGTGCATTAGGCTTTTTGTCCTTCTCCCTCTTGGGGGCATGACCAGGAGAAGTTTTATCATGCGTGTCCAGTGCGAGCACTGGATACCTATGTCTACAGAACTGCCCTGTGGCGAAAGGCTGATCAGTTCTTTGTCTGTTTGGAAACCCTAAGCGTGGTCTTCCCTCTACCATACAGACGCTAAGCCAATCCAGGCTTAGGGAACGAGGGTTAAAACATAACCTGAGACATTTTTTAACATGTTTCTGTTTGTGCTCAACAAATTCCATAGAGTTTGTTAATTAATTGTCAAGTAGATCATTCCTTAAAACCTGTTCAAAATTGCAGGAGATGTTTACCTGCTCAGCAAACGGATCCACAGTCACTGAATCAACATTAGTCCTGTGGTTTTCACCATCACTGCTCTGCAAAGAATAAAAAAAAAAACACAGCAACAGAAATCGAACAGGAATCATCCAAATATTCTGGATTTCTTTTAAACCCTCTATTTAGTAAATGTATACGCTACTATACACTACCATAATTTACTTGTATTACATTCCCCTGTCATAATCAAATTTAAGCACACATACAACCATTTGGACATTAATCCTTTGCATCATTATGAATCAAAAACGGTTTGTGAACGGAGGCTTCAGATTTGGGTTTAATCTTGGGCTGACAGTGCGCATCTGCCACTGTTGGCACCGTTCGAAACAAAAAAACTATTTCAAATAGATTTGAGCCTCACTGAAGGTCAAGGATTAATATTAGCATGACAGCATATTTGGGTAAAAGTTTATCATTATTAAGCAAAGTAAAAATCTGTGGTTAAATGTCATGTGAATCAAATGTCACAATGTCACTGTGAAACAGTAGCATAGCATACATAGCAGTAGAAATGTAACTTCATTCAGTGGGGAGGTAACGAAACCTCCACCACGAACACCAGGAAGTGGGAAGCACCACACTTAGGAATGTGACTCCCAATTTGCCTTAAACTTCACAACATTGCTGTTGTAAAAACCATATAAGGGGCGGAAGTATGCAGATTGTTTTCGAGAGGAGGGTGAAATTACTAAAATAATTACTAAAGTAATAAAATATTTATATAAACAAGGGACACTACTAGGGTTTCTGGGCCCTGTTGGTAGTTAGGTGCCTTGCTCAAGGGCACTTCAGTTACCTACTGGCACAGGAATCACAAAATCAACAGTAACTCAATTAAATTGAGGAAGCCTCAGAGAGAGAGAGACTTCAAGAATAAATTTTGATCAAATGTGATCATATGTGTTTTGATCATATGTGGCTGTAATACATATTCAGGAAATAATTTGGTAAGACGACAGTATCATCCGATCATTTTTGGTGATCACCTAAATCAATAGCCATTCTGTGGGAATGGAAACATTCTCTTCTACCATAGTCCTTAATTTACATTTAAAGTAAAACTTAATATTAAGTGGGGGGCTAGAAACTGGTTTACCAAAACACTATAAAATTTTTATTTTTAATTCAATGTTCATTTTTAGTTCTTATTAGATTTGGTGCATTTTGTTGTTTTAAACAAAATGTTAAATTCCACTCATTTGTAAGTCAGTTCAGATAGAAGTGCTAAATAAATAAATAAATGTAAATTCATTCACTTTTACCTGCTTCTTGTGATTTTTCTGATTAACGTCCCTTACCTCTTGCCACATTATCTCCTGAAGCCCTGCCCACTGCAGTCCTGTCTCATGCAACAGTCTCTCCTGTTGCTACACAAACACAAAATACAACACCAGCCAAAAGCTTGGTCACTAGTATTCTGTGAAACAGTCATAAAGTCATTACAAAGATTGACAAGAATATGAGAATTACAAAAAACAAAAATATGAGAATTACGGTGATCACTAATATTAACAGATCAATTTTAGATTTTGGCTTTTACAAATTGCATTCTTTGCCAACTCCATTTTCCCAATCTTCAGTTAAAATCTACTTTGATCGGACAGAAATTTATTTTGAAAAGTCTAAAATGAGATTGCAACTTTTAAATACAGGTAAACCTAGGTCTAAAAGTAATGCAGAAACATTCAGTAATACTTCTGAAAAATAAACCAAGGTTTAATACATCTTCAAAGCGCTGTCTTTCCTTCTGCTGCTGCTCGATTCTCCTCTGGCGGTTGGCAAGCAGTTGTCTCTTGTAGTTGTCTTGGTGATGTAGTTGTTGTTGGATCAGGTGTGTTTGTGAGTGATTCTCTTTCTGCAGGCGTAGAAACTCTCGTCTTAGTGTGGACTCACCAGGAAGATTCACTAAAGAGCTGAGGACAAACAAAACATGCTATGACAGCAATGACAAGCTGATGGAACAGTTTTAAGAAATAGCATGAGAAAACAGGACGATATGACTGGATTGTTTTTAGGCCATTTGCCATGTAGAGACCAATGGCAGGTCATTTAATACGCCTCAGTGCACTTATAAAAAGAAACCTCACATGTGTGTACATCAGACACCCCAGTCATTTTATGAGTGGTCAGACAGGCCAACATATGGTCACTTAAAAATCGCTCTGGTCGTTCATGCTGATGCTCATGCTCGTCAATGGCGAGTTGTTCTTTATTAGTTGCTGACAGTAAATAAATAATAAGGCACTTTAGAACTTCTGCAAATCAATTCCTAATGAAATCAAATTGATCTTTTTACTTTCTAAAATACATGTTTTTGGTCTTTTCGTGATGTGTATATTTTAAAATCATAAAGGTCTACGGTAAATCATTTTGTAGGCAAGAAAAGCAGTTTAATGTGTGCAATCAAGCAGCAATGATGGTCCCAAGGACTATGGTGCCATCACCTGCTGGTGTTCCTCAGAAAACACTAATTTTTTTACATGAAAATGCTATTTGCCATATGAATCTAATTCCAAAATTCTCTTCTTTTTTCTGACCAAGACACTAAGTGATTGGAAAAATTTAACTGGACTCTTAAAATCTGGTTTAAGTGACACTTTCTTCTCTCAGTTGGTGCCACTATAACTGTGACTCACAATAGCCACCTCTATATCATCACTCCCTAGGACCAAACATACAGCTGAAATTTAATAATAAAATTCCTCAATAAACCCAGAGGATATGAAACACTTTCTGTTTTATTTTCTGCCATTAATGTATTACTTGATTACAACTCGGATAGAGATGATGGGAAAAACTACTTGTGACAAAAATCCTTTTACAATTTAGGATCAGGCTTTGCATAATATGTGCCACATTTGGTGAAAATTCCCTAAATCGAAAAAAGAAATCCACATACAATCCAAAATGACAGCCATCCTGTTGGGCAGAGCTAATGAATGTAATTTTTAAGGTTGTTCAGATTGATGAAAACCAAAGTTTGATGACTGAAATTGAGAAATATGAATGAACACATACCTATGTTCTCCTTTATCCTCATTTATGCCATCTTCTTCATCTTCACTTCCACTGTATTCATATTCCATGTCCTCTGTAAAGAACAGAACACAATTCAAACTATTTTCTCAAGTCAAGTGGCCACTCAACTTTAAGATAAAGAGGAATAAGTGGACTTTGCTATTGTCACGTGATTCAAACAAAACATATGAGAGTGGTCACTGATATAAGGACATTTGACATCAGTATGAGTAGGCTGGGACTGTAAATTCTCTTCAGTTACATACTAAACCGACCCAAGGAAACAAACCCAGCTAATTATATCACCTGCACTGTGTTCTAAACAACAGCTGGATAGATAGGATAAATCTCTGACACAGGCCAAAAGTAATAAACTGTAGGCAAGCTGTTGTAATTTTTTTTTAACTTCAGAATAATAACAATACTATTTTGAGTAAATTTCAGTTTCCTTTTTAGTGTAATAATGGGGTACAAAATGTATTTATATATTTATAATATATAAAGTTCAGCTCCAACCAATTCCAACACACCTGCCTGAATATCTCTAGCATTTTTTAAGACCTTCATTTGCTGCTTAAGGTGTTTCATTAGGTTTGTAGCTAAACTGCAGATCTTTATACCCTCTTGGAAAACGTCTCAAGTTACATATGTAACCCTGGCTGCCTGAAGGGAACGAGACGCTGCGTGGAAACACTATGGAAACGCTACCAGCATTTGTGCACTCTGAACAGGTGTGTTAAATCACTGATTACGGGCCGTGACTTCATGACTAGAAAGCTATAAAGGCATGTGCATTGCGCTACTCAGGTAAGCTTTGAACCTGAAAGAAGCGAGTGCAGGCAGGTGGTGCATGAGGTATGGCCTTCGAGACGCAGCGTCTTGTTCCATTCAGGGAACCAGGGTTACACACATAACCTGAGACGTTCCCTTTGAGGAACTCAGACTGCGTCAAAACGCTATAGGAACGAGATGTCAACTCCAATAGTGAGGGGACCCCTGCCCTATGTCGAAACAGCCTTAGGGCATCAGAGAGAGGTACTAGTAGAGACGTGAAGATCAAGGCCATAAAACCTGACAATGGTCAGGGGAGTTGACCATCCGGCAGAGTCGCAGATGTCTTGTATTGGGACACCTGCAGAAAGGGCCTTACAGGCCGCCATACCCCGAGTAGAGTGAGCCTTGGCTCCCAAAGAAGGGGCAAGTCCAGAGGACTCATAAGCAATACGAATTGCCTTGACAATCCAGTGACTAAGCGTCTGTTTAGAAGCAGGCTGGCCCCTCTTGTGTGGGCCAAAACAGACCAAAAGCTGGTCAGATTGTCACCACAAGGCAGCTCTGTGGATGCAATTGTGCAGTGCTGGCACTGGCCACATCCAGTTTTCCTTGTCTTGATCCTGAATGGGAGGAGGACAGAAGGCCTGGAGTATGACAGGCTGTAAGGTAGAGGAAGGGACTTATCCCGCCTGTGGGTATAGAAGTGATTTGGTCAAACCAGGCACAAAGTCTAAATATGTAGGGGCCACAGAAAGGGTCTGAAGTTTGCCAAGTCTCCTCAGAGAGGTGATGGCCAAAAGGAAGGCCACCTTGGCTGACAAATAGAGATCAGAGATCTCAGAAATAAGATCAGATGGAGGAGCCCATAAAGCTCCTAGTACCAGGGCCAGGTCCCACGGAGGGACTCAGGATCGCACTTGAGGCCTCAGCTTCAGCGCACTGCTGAGGAAACGCATGATCAAAGAGTGTCTACCCACTTGCTTGCTAGAAATCTTTCATCTAGAAGACTACGCTTAGCAGATGGCAAATTAGCAGGCCAGTCAATCTTGAGATTGGCAACCGCACGAGTCACTACCGCCACAAGGTCATCAAAGTGGGTTGACACAGATTGCTCCTCAACACTCTCAATGTCCAAATCCATGTCCAACAATGAAGAGAGGTGAGGAGCTGATCCCCTTCCCTGGGTGGAAGAAACCGCAGAGCGTGCTACCATATCTAAAGAAATGGAGGACCTGACGAGTGAAGAATAAGTTAAGGGCAAGCCCGCCTCAATATCCTCCATCAAGTCCATTTGTGAACCCCACAAATGCAGCCACCGTTCCACCTCTCTCTCCTCAAAGTGAGCCCTCCTGGAGTGAAGCACCCGCATGCTAAGTGGCTCACAATGCATACAATCAGCCCCTTTAAGAGCTGACTGAACATGCTCTGCTCCTAAGCAAATGCTCCCCACATGCTCTGAAATGCTTGCTAGAGCCCCTTGTCTTTCCCTTCACCTTTGGCATTCTAACTTAAATGCTAGCCCTGCACTTAAACAAGAAAGACAAACAACAGACAGACAATTCGACCTAGAGCACTTTGCTGAATGAAAGAAGCTAACCCGAGTAGCTCATCTCACATGCCTTTATACCTTCCTGGTCATGACGTCACCCCGTCTATTATGTCACGCCCCGAAATCAGTGATTCGACACACTTCTTCAGAGTGCATAAATGCTGGCAGCATTCCAATAGCGCTTTGACGCAGCTCGAGTTCCTGAAAAGGAACTTTGGTCTATTCATTTGGCCTCACTTCAACTATTTAATACACCAACTATTTTTATACACCAGTACAATGTACAACTGTAAAATATCTCTCACCTTTCTCTTGTTTCCTCTTTCTAGTTCTGTCTAGATGATCCTTTAGTGTTATGCGCACCTGCCGTTCATTGGGGAGATCTTTAATAAAAGGATGCCGTAAGAGGGTCTCCGAGAAGGGCCTGTGCAAGTAGTTCTTCACAAGACAGCTTTCCATGAATGTCAAAAACTTTTTAGACCTTAAGAAGCAATGAAGAACTTTGTATTGCAAAATGTTTTGATACATTACTTACTAATAAGTAAGTGATATATGATATAATGAAACCATCTTACCATTTTTTAGACTTCAGTTTGGGAGGCGGGTTTCGTGGAATGAGAAAGAGCGCTCTCATTGGATGCATGTCTGACAGGGCTGAGGAGAGTTGTGGGAAATATATAACTATTGCATTTTAAACATGCTTTTTCTGAACATTGCTTGAGTCATGCAGACTTACGTGGCGCTCCCTCAGCCATTTCCAAAGCTGTGATACCTAGAGACCACACGTCACTCTGAAACAAGTCATTGAAGAACCAGAAATGACAATATAAACATTTATTGTATACTTGTAAATCTTTAGTGAAATATGGATTTTCAAATATAAAGTGCTTAAAATTGTTGAATCAATAGCCAAATAAATGTTTATTTAGAAGTTATATCATGCTTTTAAATGCAGAAACAACAAATATTAATACATAGGTCATACTGTCAGAAGTTGATTTATCTTTAGTCCTTATTGCATTTGGATTAGGAAACAGATGTTGCTATTGGTCATTAACAGGGGAAAAACTACTTGTGACTAATGCTTTTGATGAGTATGAGGTCTGTCTGCTCACTCTGTAGTCATACGTAGAGTCTGGGTTCTCATCACATGCAATCACCTCTGGTGCCATCCAATATGGTGTCCCAATAAATGTGTTTCTTCTTCCAATGGTCCTATCTAACTGAGCACTGACACCAAAATCCACTGGCAACACAAGAAAACATTTCAAAATGCCAGTTAAACATACATTTAACTCAAACAGTATAAGACATATCACACAATAAAACAGTGATGTGTCAAAAGATAATTTACAGATAGCTAGCGATTTACGTCTGAAGAAAATATTGATGGAAGGACTTTCTCTTAAACCTGACGAGAAGCGGATAAGAAGCCGATATAAAGACTGTCAAAAGTAATACAGAATGCTTGGTTTTAGATGCAAATTCTACATTATTGATTAAATTAAACCTTTTAAGTTACCTTATCATACAGTAACGTTACTTTGATGTGCTGTTGTCATGATGCGGGTTCTAATAAACAAGCTTGAATGTAGATTCAAAAACGGCAACATAATACAATCACCGACAAACTCAATGAAACAGGAAGCAACTTAAATACAGAAACACATCAAGACTAAACAAGACACAGGTGATACTGATTACAATTAATAAAAACAGTCCAAAACAGGGGTGTTACAGTACACCTTTTTCCAGAAGACGCGACGCCGTAGAAACAAAACAAACAAATAGTCCATGAAGGTGCCCTGGTGGGGGTCGGTCTCCTTTTACGAGGGACAACAAGACAGTCCAGACATGACAATGGGGGGACAGTACGATGAAGACACATGGGGGGCTTGAGGCAAAGGGAGTTGGGCAGGACCCAGGCCACAACAATGATGGTGGTCCACGACCCAAGCCACAGCCATGATGGTGATCCACAGCGGAGCCAACAGAGGGAGGACCCAAAGTGGAATCTACTGCCAAATATTAAGAACAATAGAGTGTGAAGTGAGAAGTGAAGACGAGAAGTGTTGAGCTTGCCCTCCACCTTCTGTGTTTCAACATCATGATTGTGAAACACAAAACAGATGCTTTTACTGTTACAAGAGTTGTAAACTGTTTTGAACAAGGAGCAATAGAGCATGTTTGCCTTTAAAATAAAGAGTCAGGCAATTACAGTCAGTATTTTCTGGTTCCCAAAAAAGAAAGGGGCTGTGTCTGAATTTTTTCTGAGGTTCACTTTCAAGGCCAAAGCTTAACTGTATTGGGTCCTTCCATTTGGGTTTGTTACCCTGCTAAGACCCTGTGGCTCAGACCCCACTTTCTCACCTGTGTTGTTATCGCAAGATACTAATGACAGATGCTTCCCAGACAGGCCAGTGTGCGGCCATACATGGCATCCAGCCCAAGGGATCTAGAGAGGCCATCATCCTGATTGGTACATCAATTCCAGTGAATTGAAGGTTGTATTTCTGGATCTAAATTACTTCCTCCAGCACTGAAGGGGCTACCATGTCCTTGTGCAAGTGGACAATACCATAATAGTCCACATAAATTGCCTACATAAATTACCAAAGTAGACTGCACTCACATCACTTGAACAAGAACAGCAGCTTCCTCTGTGGGCCCAGAACAAGTTCCGGTCTGTCAAGGTGATTTACATTTCAGAGCATATAAGTGTGAGTGTAGACTTACTGTTAAGACAGGCACATGTGGGGTAGAAACTCAAGCCTGTGGTGGTCAAGCAAATTTTGGAAATGCTTTACATGGTGGAGGTGGACCTCCCCTCAAAAATAGCATAATGCCCCCTTTACTTCTCTCTGATTCCTCCAGGCCCCCTGGTTCTGGACACTATGGCCCAAATATGACTTAGATTGTGTCTTGCATTTTTGTGTGAATTTTGGTGAATGCATTTTTGCCTATTGCTCTGTTCTTGGGAATCTCCTCTTGTTGATAGCGATCTCAAGTCCGGTTTTTCAGATGTCATATTCCACTTCAACAACTCACGGTGGTCCTGTGAGGGGAGATTTTCTGTCTTAGGCATAGGGGGATGATATCTCATTCCTGGCTAAAGATCTTCATGTTTGGCCCTTGAGAGGAACCAAGTAAGAGATGCTGTGATGGAAACTATTCTAAGTGTTCGGGCTCCCTCTACTTTAAATGGTTTGTTGTTAAGAGTTGGTGAAAAAAGTTATTTCAGTTATGATGCCCGAAATGTGACCTCTGCATTTATCTCATCACGGTTGAGTAAACACTGTTCTAAAATCAAAGTGGAGTTTACTGTCATTTCAGCCATATACAAGTACATAGTGAAACGAAACAACATTTCCCCAGAACCAAGGTGCTAACATACAACACAGTACTGTAGATGCAAAAAATGAAGTGCATAAAGTGCACAGAGTGCAATCAGTCAGCACAGGACAATAACATGGTCACCGTACAAATCAATACAAAAATCTATATACACAAAGTCCACAAACACAGCAGACAGTACAAAACAATAAGGCAGACCAAAAAATGTGATTCAGTGAGTTATGTAAAGTGACATGTGCAACACTTATAAAAACAGCCCAGTGGCAGTTGCAAAGCTGTTGCAAAGTCTGGTAGTGAGGGACCGAATGCTTCAGTACTGTTTACCAGATGGCAGGAGGGAGAAAAATATGTGGGAGGGGTGTGTGGGGTCAGCCACAATGGTGGTGGCTTTTCGGATGCAGCATGAAGTGTAAATGTCCAAGATAGAGGGTAGAGAGACCCCAATGATCTTTTCAGGATGGGGGGTGGGAGATGAGCTTTTCTCAACCTTCTCAAAAAGTACAGGCGCTGCTGGACTTTTTTTGCTGTGGAACTGGTGACCAGGAGAGGTTTTCCGTCAAGTGAACTCCAAAAAACTTGATGCTTCTTAACGATCTCCACAGGGGAGCCGTCGATGTTCAATGGAGAGTGGTCTTTCTGTGCTCTTCTGAAATCAACAACCATCTCTTTAGTTTTTTTCCACGTTCAGGGACAGGTTGTTGGCTTTACACCAGTCCGTTAGCCGTTTCACGTCTTCTCTGTATGCTGACTTGTCATTCTTGCTGATGAGACCCACCACAGTTGTGTCATCTGTGAACTTGATGATATGATTCAAGCTGTGCATAGCTATACAGTCGTGGTTCAGCAGAGTGAACAGCAATGCACTGAGCAAATAGCCCTGAGGGGCCCCAGTGCCCAGTGTGGTGGTGCTGGAGATCTGGACTGACTGAGGTCTCCTTGTCAGCAAGTCCAGGATTCAGTTGCAGAGGGAGGTGTTCAGGTCCAGCAGGGTTAGCTTTCCGTCCGGTGCTGAGGGATGATGGTGTTGAATGCTGAACTGCAGTCTATAAACAGCATTCGAACATATGTGTTTTTATTGTCCAGATGGGTGAGAGCCAGATTAATTTATGGCATCATCTGTTGAGCGGTTTGGGCGGTAGGCAAATTGCAGGGGATCCAGAGAGGGTGGCAGCAGGGTCTTAATGTGCCTCAAGACAAGCCTTTCGAAGCACTTCATGATGACAGGCGTAAGTGCAAAGGGACGGTAGTCGTTGAGGCAGGACACTGGAGACTTCTTTGGCATGGGGAGAATAGTGGTGGCCTTATAGCACGTTGGAACTATGGTGATGCTTAGAGAGATGTTGAAGATGTCCGTGAAGACATCAGCCAGTTGATCCGCACATCCTCTGACGCCATCTTGGATTGGGAGTCATCAAACTGAAAGTCATCAACACACATACACCCAAAGCAGTTGGGAATTACATGTAACAGTTTATTGACAGTATCACAGGGAATAAGCAAGGAAAGTCAAATGAGAACTGGCCCTCCCCGACTAGCCTGGTTTCTCACAAGGTTTTTTTTCTCCATTTTACATTCTCTGGAGTTTTGTTTCCTTGCCACCGTCGCCCTGTTGGCTTGCTTAACGGGAGTCTGCTGAC